>OFHS01005981.1:0-10831 GCA_900245855.1 Calvadosia cruxmelitensis | reverse complement strand
ACGTCCTTCCTGTAGCGACTTTTGTAAAAGGGAAGTGTGGAAAAGTAACGATCTCGGCGGAGAAGAGCTCAATGGAGGACGCGTTTCGAGGGCACTTACAGACCCACAGACAGACAGACCGACAGACAGACAACATAGCGCGTTTAGTATTATGGGACATTAGCGTTAGATTTAGTGAACTAAGTTTTGTTTTAAGTTTTTGCACCCCTGCATCTAATATAAGTGGTCACTGCAGACAGGTGACCTGCAAAGGCTGTACTCTAACGTATTATGTTCCTGTTTTGTTACGTGCAGACTGGTTGTTCAGCTGATATCGTATCATTGGAGCAGTTATCGACGATGGCGCCTTGAGTCTTGTGGAGACTCATTCTATGACACTCCCGTTTTCCTCTCAATTAGTCAACAGTTCAGCATAGCTCGCCTACAAGTTGAATTTGACCAATTTTTCTTCCGTGGTGCTCACCAGATTATGTCGTCGAAAAGGTATTGACAAGCTATATGTATGAATGTAAGTAGGTATATATTTCCGACAAACGGCATGACATGCAAATTACTGTCAGAAGAAGGGAATAGTTAATTACAATCAAATCGTAAATGGCAAGATAAATTTTCATTAGATAAAAAATTTAATGGTGTAAATATCCGATGCTGATCGGGTTTTGAAGGAAAGAGAATTACAGTATAAGTATTGATGGCTCTAACTCTGAAGGAGGACATGTGTTGCTCACTTCTGCACAGATGATACAAGTTACAAGGATACAAGTTTTCCCTTGCTTGCTTGTATGTTTGTTTGTTTTTTTATTGATTTTTCTTTGTTTCTTTATTTGTTTGTTTGATTATTGTTGTATCGAGACTGGTAACGAATCACTTGTTTGACATTCATTGGAACAGGAAACACTCAATTGTAATCTGTACTCAGTAGTTCCGTAAGTGATTAGCAAAGATTGAAGATCGTAAATAATATTCAGTTGTGGTTATGGCGACTATTCCTGACACAACAATTATGTGTTTGCGTATTTGTGTTTATGATTTGATTGTTTGTTTGTTTTGCTCGGATACAGTTATGTCGAGACTAGACATGTTTATCAAATTCTGTAAGAACTGTAGTCTATGCCTTTCTCCATAGTGCTGGAGCATGGCAGTTTCTTGCATCGATGCCTTACGAAGCAATTTCATCAGATGCTGTTGTCAAGGTGATGAGCAAATTTATTCGACGCAACACTGCCTTCACGTCAGATTTGTCTATGGAATCGATGCTGGTTGATATCAATACCATGGTACCTGGAGAGGCCATCTTTCTTCTGTCCGCGTTGTCTAACATGGCGGTTGCGAGGTCAGCGGAAGACCGTGCATTTATCGAGAGCGTGTGTCAGATTGAATTTGAGGTAATTATGCCTGTCTGTTTGTTAGTCGATGGTATTGCTACCATTGTGGAGCATAAAAAGCATTCATTTCCTTGTCTTAATTTTCTTTCTATGTGTTTTTATTCTGCTAGATTGCCTTTGTCATAAACAGTACAAAGGATTTTTGCTGTAAAGACGGCAGGGACAATCTCGCGAGCATTTCAAGTCATCATCCATTCATTGTCTCGTACTTGCTCAATCACTGTCAGTCCAGAATGGATATGATGAAAGAGGTAACACATGCATAGGGTTGTAAGATCCTTGGGACAGTTTCTCTGATTTAATTTTGAAAAGTAACTTCAAAAGTAACTATGTATAACTAACGATTTTTCTGGACAGGTAACTAGTAATTTTTAACAATTAGTTTTAGAGAATGGTAACTTTTGAAAAGTAACTGACCAAACCCTGGTCATATATACTGCGTTACAAATTCTTCCTATATTATGTTGACTTGCGCTATATTCTAAGCCGATGGTACGTTTATGTTGTTTATCCAGGATGTTTTGGCATTATTCAAAGTTCTACCACTCCAGAAATGGCTGCCAACAAATGCCGACATGAATATTTTACGTCAGTGGCTCATTCGAATGCCGATTGTGTCTGGAGAGCATAAGCTAGCTCGCCTGATCCTCAAATCGTTGAATTATTGGACGACAGAGGTGAATTATGTGTTGTGATTGTTTGTGAACTTCAAACTCAATTTAGGCTCACAGTCAATCCTGTCTTAGCTGCTAAGCGGCCACTCAAAAGTGGTCTCTCAACACAGGTGGTTTTTATACAGTGAAACCTGTCTGTAACAGTCACCTCTGGAGCCTGAGAAAAATGACCTTGATAGACAGGTGGCCACTCTGTCAAGGTTGATTTCTATAGAAAGTGCCCTTTATACACAGGTTGCTGCTCTATAGAGGTGACCGCTAATACAGGTTTGACTGTACAGGTAAATTGTGCTTTTTGAACATGTAGAGAATAGATATTCGTTAGTGATCGTTTGGGACATGTAGATTATTCCATTATTTGTACCTCTTCTGAGACCTCTTCTGGTGTGATCTCTTAGTGCAGCTGGTCTCTTAAGACAGGTGGTAACTTTCGGCAGGTTGGACCTGCCTTGTTTTCAAACGTGCATTGTAGGTGCACATATGTGATGGCTGACGCGTGCCCTTGGTGTGAACTTGATGTCGTCATTGTGTACTGACATGATCATAATAATATGTAGCATATATAATCTTGTAATCATTTATTTTGCCGTCTGTTTCTCATTGTTTCAACAACTCCTTCTGTCGTGTATTTGATGCTGTGTCTCACGACATAGAGCTCAGGCACCAACAAAGATATGTACTCCTTTAGAACCCTGCCATCTCTGATGATCATGGGACCAGCAGCATGTCTTTTAATTATATACTAGCTGGTCCAGCGTCGTTGCTTCGCATTTGGGTGGATATTAATTAGTCCAGTACATATCACAGTTCTCCGCTTGCTGCACAACTTCAACCAGCTTCGAATGCTGTGCATTGTTTCTCAGCTGAGCTACGGCTCCCAAGAGACTGAAATCGATCCTTTCGAACCGTTGGAGCGCAACACCGTTGGAGCGCAACACCATTCGAGCGCAACGGTTTGCAAAGGCAAGCACAGGAATTAAATGTGCCCATAAAATGACAGCGATAATTTCATCAAGCTTTATCAAACTTGCAGAAAACATAGCTCGGCCTCAATGTGACCTTTTCCAAAACAGCTCCGTTAGATTCTGCACCAATTTGCATTGTTCAACTTTGACCTGGTTTGAGCGTTTACGCTGTGTTTTGAAAACCGTGCACAACCAGAGCCGTGTTTTTTCCCAAACGTCAGAAGATCCGTACTTGCTAATGAGTGACAGATGCCGGCTTTTGAACAGACATACATACATACATACATACAAACAGACAGACGTTTGTGGAATAATAGTAATAGATGGCATGCGAGATGCATTGTAAAAGCCTCCGCCATTGTCCTTACACTGACCGCTGTCCAGATTGTGGCACTGGGTCGCACAACACTGAGCACATTTTTAACTGTTTGGCGAGTCCAACCAACTTGCAGGCAGCTGTCGAATGCGCCATTTTCCTTGGACTTGATTGATAAACCAGACGGCATTGAGCTACTACTACTACTACACAATTCGATTGTTGTCAATTGCTCATAGTTGTTTGATTGAAGTTTCACTGATGTTCTATTATGCAATTTGTTTATCCAGGAAAATCCTTCTGAGTTGTTTCTAAGCCGTGAGTTTCAATGTGCTATTGGGTTGCTGCTTGTTGATGTCTACGGTTGCACATTCCCTCATCACGCTGGCGGTCTTGCTCTGCTTGAGAACGAAGCTGCTGGAATCATTGGCCAGGTAAACCAACGATTGACTGACATTCAGATGCCTGACTGACATTGCGTTTAGCTTTCAAGCCATTTTTATACTTTATTTAAGTTATATTTAGTCATCAAGCCTTTAATAGCAGTGTTTATGTGAAACAAGCATACATTAATTATATATCGAGAGATAATTTACACTATTTTCTCAAACAATTAATAGGAAACACAATTAAACTCATCAGCCCAAGATGAGTGTAGCCGTGGTGCTATCCGATGGGAGGTTTGCGACATGTGTTGGATTCTCCTCGTATGAGAGCCCTGTCACAACCCCGACCCAAAGGGGCACCGTCACACTGAAAGTCAGTGGAAAGCTACCTCTACTTACTTTTTTACTTTCTATTTGACTTTAATATATATATATGCATATGTCTGGGGCTAAGATTTAGTCTGGATCAGATTACTAAAATATGTATATGGGACTTGGTTTATGTAGTGTGCTTTAGTACTGGCCAATGTACAAGACCCCTGATTGTATTGTATTTTAATGATAGTGTGTGTCTGAATGACTGTGTTGGCTTGTAGGGAAAATTAATGATTTATCTTCTGTATTATTTGAAAGACGAATGATATTTCAGAAGCAGTAGACTTACTGGTTGTATTTTCCTTCAAAACACATTTGAGCTTGATTACGACAATTTCCTGACTATGAAGCAAGCAGATACAGTTCTAGGATGGCAATTTATTTTATTTAATATAACTTGTTAATTTTTATTTAAATTTCCATTGTTTTATTTCAGGTGAGCAAGCTGGCTGTGACATCATATAATAAGATCATCCATCCAAATGCACAGCACGAGTTCACCCATTGGCTGTGGGATGTCTTGCTGTCACTCAAACTCCATGACAACGACCAACCAGAGGATGTGGAGTCGTCACAGCCGGAAAAACTGGTTCAAGTCGATGATCTTGCGCAAACAAAGAATGGAAATGGTTAGTTGAGCTGAAAGAAATTCTACCTTGCTCTTTTCATTTTCAAGCTATAGACGTAGGCATTATTGTATGAGTACCAGTGGTGGGTTATACACTTTATATTTGTAATTTTTACAATTAATTTTTCTCTCTGAAACAATGTAGTTAGCTGCAACTAGATGCTACACCTAAACGAAATTAGGAAACTATTTAGATATTGACAACTTTCAGCTTCTCAGGTAGTCAACTGGAGTTCTAAAAGTATGACTTTTTCTACGTCGAACGAGTTATCCTAAATCAGAATTCACCGCAAATAAATAATTTATACAAGTAGTCAACTACTTGTACAGTAGTGCGCTGCTTTCAGCACGGATGAATACATTTGTTATCACATCCCCTGTGAAAAAAAACAGTAGAAATTTATAGGATTGGTGAATAAAGGACAATAATGAGTGAAAATTTATATGTAGTCTTCCATTTTTCTTCGCATTTTCTCCTGTGTTGTTTGATGCTGCTTCGCATTTATGAATTCCGGAAGCATGAACGTCATTGCTCCTCCCACTTTGACAACAATCAACTTGCAACACATTTTACTTATGTAGGCTCGTCATCTCCTGGCTGGTTTGGAAAGACAGTAACATCTATGAGACAGCAAACTGTGAGCAGTCTTGATGTGGAACACACACATGCATTACTTAATGTCAAAAGAGCACTGCAGTCCCTTGGCAGCGTGGCCTCGTACGTCAGTCTAGCCATGTCCAATATTGGACACAGGTAATTGAAGAGTTCAGAAAGTCTATGTTATCCTGCTAAGAATTGTGGTTTTGGAGCAAATAGCAAAATATTCATTTCCCCACAGTATTTGCTTTCTCTTGGCAGCATGTTAGCACGATAATCAATCCTGTCTTAAGGGACCACCATGGGGACAAAAGTGGTCTCTTAGCACAGGTTAATAAATACTTGAATTGCGAGGGACCAGTTAAAGGCCATATCTCGATGCAAGTGATCACTTGAGACAAGTGGTCGCTCAAGACAGATGGTCACTTAAGACAGGTGGTCACTTGAGACAGTTGGTCGCTTAAGACAGGTGGTCGTTCAAGACGTACTGGACTATATTAATTTGTCACAGTAATATTATGCGTTTGCTGCCTGCCATCTACTGTTTGCTACTAGCTTGGTTACAGAAAATGCAATCTGTTCTTGTCATTGTTCAACATGCTGCTGATTTCCAGTACCGGTATATTTGAAACATGGTACAGTCAAACCTGTATTAGTTGCCACATCTATAGGGTAGCCACCTGTGTATAAAGGCCACTCTTCATAACACCAAATGACACGTTCTATGGAAATCAAAATAGACAGAAAGGCCACCTGTCTATAAAGGTCATTTTCCACAGATCGCAAAGTGACCTTTATAGAAAGGTTTCACTGTACTTTTCCTCTGTTCTTTGCAGGTATGTTATATTTGTGTGCTCGTTGTTCACTTTCAAGTCAGCTTATTTCATTTTGTTTGTCTGTTCTTAGTCGTGAAAAGTTCTTGAAGAATGGCCTGGAGAAGATGGCAATTCTGCTGCAGAACTCCTGTCACGATGCTCTCTTGCGATTGATCAGTCTCATTGTTCCATTGCTGGTTGAAGAAGATGGCATTGCCATGGCAACAGATGGGTAACTGTGCTTGTATCTCATTCAATCCTTGACGATGTTTTGTTGCCTACTCAAGTGCCGTTGCACATTAATCTCTGCGCTGATATAAGGGTTCAAGTTATTATCCTATAAGATATCCATGTTTACTGGTTAGAATATTTAAATAGACAGATGTCGCAAGAAAAAGTTGACAAAAGTTACTTTAGCTGCCAATGTTTGGCTTTCGCTTCCGCCAATCTCAAGTTGATATGAGCAGGTTTAAAGAAATCTCGCCGAAATTTAATAAGGTACATAAATTGTCCGATGTTAATGGTTATCCAATACAGTGAAACCTGTCTGTAATGGTCACCTTTAGGACCTGGGGAAAATGACCTTTATAGACAGATGGCCTTTGTGTCCAGGTTCATTTCTATAGAAAGTGTCATTTTGGGGTTGTGAAGCGTGACCTTTATACACAGGTGGCTGCTCTATAGAGGTGGCAACTAATACAGGTTGACTGTAGCTTAAGAAATCAAAGTCTATAAGTATTGTGTATTCTACCTTTAAGAGCTACCTCTTTCAAAAACCTTGATTCCAGCTTTTGTAAGTAACTTTTTGGCCGTAAAGTTTCCTGGCGATTTCTGGTTTTATCGAGGGAGCCAGGCTCAAAGTACATTGGCTTTTCTGACATGTTTCCTGTTTACCTCGCAGACGTGTGTTGATTTTGTGTCTTTATTTCCGGAAGGTTCTTTTCCCTCCTTGATGCTGTGATTCACATTGACGCAAGGCAAGCTGGTTATGCAGAGAGAGTGTGGCAATACCCGGAACCGGGTGTATACACGCAGCAGCTAGCTGGCATCATCGTGGTAAGCAAATGTCACCCTTAC
This sequence comes from Calvadosia cruxmelitensis, assembly GCA_900245855.1. NCBI lineage: Eukaryota > Metazoa > Cnidaria > Staurozoa > Stauromedusae > Kishinouyeidae > Calvadosia > Calvadosia cruxmelitensis. Next base: position 3,612 of record OFHS01005981.1, on the reverse strand, counting down.
CAGACCATGGTAGAAACTATTACTTTTTGGTAGAAGTGTTTTACGATTCGATTGGTTGATGATGCCAGTATTTCTTGACATGATAGTTACCTCGCATCAGGCAAGACTTTATATCGTTATTTACTGTGCATAAGCCAACTTCAAATTTTCTCTCTTAACCCTTGTTCTGCTTACAAAACTAGTTAAATGAAGACTTGAAATCGCTTTGTCGATAGCTTATTGGCTGATTGCTAGGGACTAACTTTCTGATTGGTTATATGTTGCTACTTTTGACTTGTTTCAAAAACATATATATATATATATATACGTCAATTGCAGGACATGAGTTAAATCTGAGGTTTTTGAACATTTAATGCACTTGATTTGGTGTTAAAATTTGGCTTTTACATGTGACTATATGGTAGTTTCCAATTGCCATGAGGCAAGATTTCTTAATAAACAACAATTATTGTTATTCATTATACTTCTTTATCATTTCAATGAAAGTGCTGGACTCAAAGTTCCTGATACATAACGGTGTCAGATAGAGATTTTGTCACGTAGCATGTTTGATAATGTAGCTAACTACAATGAAACCTGTCTATAATGGTCACCTTTGGGACCTGACGAAAATGACTTTTATAGGCAGGTGGCCTTTATGTGAAGATTGATTTCTATAGAAAGTATCATTTTGTAGTTATAAAGAGTGGCCTTTAAAAACAGATGGCTGCTCTATAGATGTGGCCGCTAATAGAGATGGGAAAACTTCGAATTTAAACTCAATTTGCTCGAACTTCGGTACCAAAATTCGAAATTAAGATCGAAAAAAACAAAGCTAAAAATCGGCTTTGAAAATTATTATTTTTTATTACAGAACTTATGACTTTCTTTGTAAAACCAATGCCAAAGCAAGGTTCCCATAGTTTTCTGCAGCTGTGCAGGCCCAGGCTGTGAGATTGGAAGTGAAGTGAGCCACGCGTCTTAAAGTGGCTTCAGTTTTATGAGTTAAGCTCTCAGAAATGATTGAGCCTGAAAGCGGTAATTTTATCCGTCTTTTCTTTTGTGAGTGCTGCAGCGAACAATGGATAAGTAATTCAATACTGGCGTGTTTTGTGGTCAGAAATGCGTGTGTGATAGCAACACGACCTCGTGGCCCGAAAGGCAGTTTCGTCATCAAACACACGCTACGAACAAGTTGGAACTCGTCTTGCAAGTTATTTCTTCTGTCGCACAGCAGCAAAACGATAGCAGTACTCAGCACAAAGAAAATTTATGAGAACAAGTGATGAACTGCTCCGGATGCATCAAATTAATTCGCTAGAATAGCTTGTTAAGTAATTACAAGCAATAGCTGCCTCTTGCATGTGACTGGAATTATGAAATATTTGTTATAAAGTCAAAATACTTATAACAGTGCCGGTAACATTTTTCTTAAGAAAGCAGAGAGATTTTGACCTCGCAAAATCTGAAAGTAATTTCTAAACAATATCTCCAACTACAAAAAGGAATTGATGGGCAGCACATGTTGGAACCACTAACGGAATGAATATTGAAATACGACCAGAATGGAAATTAACACTATGAATTGATACCATGTGAAAAACCATGTGAAAATCATGTGAAAAACCATGTGAAAAGTGCCCTTTTCACATGGTTTTTCACCCTGTTTTCTAATTCACACGTTTTTCACATGGTTTTTCACATGGTTTTTCACATGGTGTTTGAAATTTCACATGGTTTTTCGCATGGTGCTTCCCATTTCACATGGTTTTCACATGGTTTTCACATGGTTTTGGATTCATAGTGTAAGCAGTATATACCTTTTTATTTATTGAACAGATAAAATATCTGCACAAAAGAATACACCACTGAAAGGCGACTCAAATTGCACTTATGCTAAACAGGCTCACATGCGCCTTGAAACAGAAGGCTTTGAAGCACTCTTTAAGTACAGTTTCTTTGCTATTTACAATGTGCTGTGGTAATGAGTTGCATTCTGGAATGAAGCGGTTGTAGAAAGTGACGTCTAACAGTTAGACGAGCATGATATGGGTTGAGAGGAAGGAGGTTGCAGAAGATTGTCTTTAAACATTGACAAGCTGAAATGTGCCTGGTTTCTGTAGCTTTCATCTCCTTACCCATTATACTATTAAGTTCCCTTTCTATTAGTGAACACATTCATAATTTATTTATTTAGAAATAACCAATTTTTGCAGTCTTCTAAGCTTCTGTCACAGCACTGACCTCTTCTTTCCGATTTTAGGATAGAGTTTTATTGATAGTATGTTTCATAGTATTATATCAATCTGGATGTAAAATATCACTTGTAGTGGTGACATGGTACCGAAATTGATATTTAACCCTGGTCCTGCTATTGACGTGTATACACGTTTTCGAAGCAAATCAAAAGTAGCAACACATAACCAATCAGATAGTTAGTCCTTAGCAAGTAACCAATCAGCAATTGGTGAAGCGAATTCAAGTCTTCATTTAAATAGGTTTACATGCAGGGCAGGGGTTAAAGTTTTACTGATTTAATTCTCAGACGTTTCATAGGATCGTGTAGACTGACGAGGGTGCATCTAGCTTGACGGTAGAGCAATGGACCGGCAATCAAGGGTTTCAACTTCCACAGCACGCCTTAGCTTTTTAGTGATGAACGACCTCAGTTTTGAACATTAGTAGCATCTTGGCCATTAATCGTTTTCTGTTTTGCAGCAACATGTTGCTCCACATCGTGAAACTCATGAGGGAAGTGAATTGCTGTCACGATTTTGGTTCTCGGCCCTATCAAGGGTGAACATGTGGCGCAGGTGAAAAAAATGAAATGTGCGGGTTTTCTGTAACTTCCATTCTCTCTACCTGTCATTATATTCTTGTTTCCTCCATTTCAGGGATTTTTCTGTTCAGTACTTGATGGATTGCCTTTGTAAAGTTGTCTTTTCATTGCAAATGAGCCACAAATGGTTCGACAGACTCTTCAGGGACGAATTTGATGTGAGTACAATAGCATGGTCAAACTCAGTTGATTGTTTTCATCAGACAAATACACAAAGAAAGGAAACAAAAATACAAGCAAACAAATAAACAAGTTTTCACATCACTTGTATTGGCAAAACCAGTATGGCATGTGTAAATGCTAGTTTATTGCACAAATTAATTATACAAATCTGATATGTAGGCTATTTAGCAGATGTTTTTTCAGGCCTTGCCATGTGATTCTAGTGGTGTTGGTTTTGAGATAGCTTCGTATTATTTGTATTTTGACTGAGAGCTCTGTTCGCTTACATTATTCATTGATTCGACACAATGAATGTTTCTCATTTAACTCCTACATTGCTTCATTGATGTTTCCCTTTTAACTCCTACATTGCTTCATTGATTCAACAGTTGACAGTGACGTCACAGTTACCGCGTGGTCTCCTTGCTTCAGTGATGTCGTGGATCGCCAATGCTAACCTGGTGACCTTGCTTGATCCAAAGGTAAGAAAAGAATGGATTTAAATGTGTAGGGGACAACAACTGAGAGGACTGTACTTTGAGATTAGATAGAAACCCCCACAATTAAAATAGCAATAGTAAGTTCATGGAACTCACCAACCGATGAGATGTGTACACCGGCATTCAGCGAAT
>OFHS01005978.1:0-10833 GCA_900245855.1 Calvadosia cruxmelitensis | reverse complement strand
TGCTCTGTGTCATCATAGTGTTCTTTAGTTATTATCAGCCGTGAGTCACCGCGTAGCGGAGCTATTTTCTGTTTGTTGGAGCTCGTACATGGCCCATTTGCACTTGATAACATGACGATCTGACGTGTGGATTCTCCCTCCTCAACGATTTCACGTCACGGCCGCTAGGCAAAAGCCGACCGGAACGACATCGCACAACGACTAGGGCAAAAATAGATGAACAGATCTATTGGCACTCAGTTAGATTGCTGAGTTTAGTCGTAGTTCTAAATTGTATTGCTTGAAAATATCGCCGTTCATGGCTTTATTTTCGTGTCATGATTGCTGTGCAAATGTTCAACATCATCATTATAGCACATTATGTGCCTTTTCCGTTGTCTCCATGAGTTGTGAGACGATCAGCTAGCCAGTTACTACCGAGGGCTTTCATTTCAAGTTTGTAACGAGATGACAAAACAACAGATGGCTGCGTAATTCTAATCGATTTCCGAGAACAATTTCATGAAATTGGATAAGCGATCTCACACATGAAATTTGATTACCGCGACTCCTTAGTTGGATGCCGCGAAGGGCGATTTTGAAGTAAGGCTATGTAGAACTAAATTAGCTCACAGAAATCGTAGGACAATAAACGAAAAACATGCTTACCCGAATCCTGAGTCATTTAGCTACACAGCGGTTCAAAGTTTACGTCCACAGAGCAAATGTGGCGACCACACAAAAATAATTTCAGAAGACCAGATTTCAGCTTAAAAATTGCTAATCTGCCGTACATTTCATCCAATTCTACCGAAACTACTTTATGAACTGAACTGGTTTTGATATCAATATGTAGCTAAATGATGTGCAAACCCCGTGAAACTCTTTTCATATCTTGTAAGTTTTTCCATCGATGCCTGTTTTAACTCTTGTTCAGAAATTTGATCAAATATCAAAGTTGCGAGTTTGAAGGCGCGGTTTGTTATGTTTCCATACGATTTTTACGTTATAACTAAATGCATAAGAAAGACAATTTATTTTTATTTCCAGCAAGGGTAGAATTATTAAGTTACGCCCATAAACGGCGTCATAATTGCGATGTTACGAATTCAACCCGATTTGTGGTCAAAACGGAAGTCGCGCAAGAAGGCTCACTACGGAGAAAAACGGCTCAAAAGGGCAAAACTTCAAGCTCAATTCGAGAGTTCTAAACGTGCTTCGAATTGAATTTCCTTTTGCATGCAACGTTTTTACCATGTTTCACAACTTTTTCGCCTTGATCCCGGTAACATTTCGAAAGTCGACTTTTTTTGAACCACCCTAATGTATAAACATAATGACAGTACACAGTAATTACAGTTACTGATACGCTTCCCTCGGAAGTAATAGAATCTAACTCCTCTTTTTGTTTTAAAAGCCATTTTCTTAAAGCTGTTTAGTAAGTTACTGTAACTAGTTTGGATCCATCCATGTAGTATTAGGAGCGCATTTTGTATGCCTTCTACATTTGTATTCTGTTGGAAAACTATCCAATAGATACATAATTATGAGGATGATGATGATGATGATGATGATGATGATGATGATGATGATGATGATGAAATACATCAAAGCGATTAAAAGACAAGAAATCACGAGGTAATAAGTCAACGTAAGAAAGCGAAGGAATATGTTCACGATTGAACTAGATAGATGGATTTAAACAGAGACATTCATTGATTGACTGACGTGCATAATCCTTAAATCTCATGAGGTGGCCTACAAGGCGTAGTCCAGTCCGATGTGACGGGTGTCAGCAGTGGCTATGATGATGGTTAAGTGATACCCATGGGTGTGTCCAACCTTATCTGAGCGTGACTATGAGTATGAGTATGAGTATATGCTTAGATCATATCGTAAACGAAATACAAAACAATTGATTACAGAAAGTGTGAAGAACAAGCACTTTGGTTACATGATATGATCATGGGTCATTTCTTAAGCACAAATTTGCTTGTTTGTTCGGGAGACCTAAGAGTTAAAATAGTTTTATAGTTATATAGGTACATATATACTATGATGGCATTGATATCATGACAGCAACTAATCAGCATTATTTGTGGTCAATTGGTTCGCGGATGAGCTTTACTGTCAAAACAACTAATATGTTTCCCATATCCTTCTTATTTCAGTCAGTGCCGCTGAAAAACGACGTAGTCAAATGACTACTTCACCCGGGTCATCAGCTTGTAAGAGATATTCAGTTTCTTACATCACAGTAATTATTTCATGTTCATACTGTTACAAATATATATATATTTATATAGTTGTATGTAAAGACTCGGAAAATGTTTCATTCACACTATTAATTAGAACGCTCGCTTTAATGATTCCAGGGGATCCAACTGGAAAAGCAGACATCCATGTCATGATCGACTGTAACAGCATCATCCATCAACAAGGAGGATTTTTCAAGAATACTTATTTGCAATTCATCTATGACTCCGTTAGTAAGTTCATACAGGCTGACCGTGGCACATGGGTTTACATGCATCCGTACGGAGGCTCAAAGTTACTGGTGAGTTGCCTGAATGCATAGCTATTGAATGTACTCAAATAATCAGGGCCTCTGAGGCTTTATTTGTGGAGCAGTACTGAAGCGTGGTACGTGACTAAATCTCAACACTAAAAGAAATAAAAACATATTTTCTAAACAAGAATATTTCTATTGTTTCAAGTATCAATTTTTTTAAAATAAGACTTGGTTGATGAAATAACAATAGCAATATTCATATTTGACCTAGTAAAGTAAGCCTTATAGCGTGGACAAGTATTTGTCTACTAGATTGAAATGAGAAATGTTGTTCCTAAAGTGGAATACTATTTTTTGCAGTGAAGTCCCATCCTTATAATTAGCAATTTAATCTAGACTAAATGTATTGTCTCGTACTACGCTTTAGTCCAGGTTCATGAAAAAGCTCCCTACCGCTGAATTCCAAGTTCTCCGATACTATATAACAATAACATTCTCTGATTACACTATTAGCACAATATTAAACAGTAATCAGTAACAGCTGTATCATATCATAACACTCTGGGATCTTTATGTTAGATGAGACAAACATTTGATTAGGAACACTAATTTCCGATTTTTCTTACCTACTTTTGCTCAAAGAGGTACACATAAACTTCTCATAGACAATAATTTGATCTTTCTTCAAGTATCAAGTGTCCTAAAATGTTACTTGGGTTAGAAAAGCAATAGTAGCATTTATATAAAGAATAAAATTGATGGTTTATATCTTGGACAAGTATTCTTTCACTAAAATTAAGAATATTTTACTTTCAATGTGAAATATTGCCCTTGAAATAAGAGTCACATTCTTTGCAGTGAACAGGCATGCAGCCACTCTGTCCCAAGACAATGAGTACTTTGAAAGGATGCTTAAAGAAATTTTCCCGTTAATTCGTTAAACGTCTTATCTCCACAAGAAGAGAACCTACGACACGACAATTCTTATGTGTACAAACGTTAAAATATGCACTCTGAAACGAATAATTCTCGATGTTCATATAAATTAAATTAATTTGATTCTTTGCATTTCAAATAACTTGTTTAGAGTCGAACTATATTTGAAGAACCAGAATATGCCAAACAATTTACTGGAATGGAGTTTCCCTCATTCAGCGATCGGAACATTGCAAATGGATTACATTGGGTAAATAACGACGTCGTACAGGCTTATCGATTTGGTGGTGAAATTGGACGATGTGTTGTACTGATCACCTCTGGAAAAACCAATCAAAAGAATGAAGATGAAATTAAAAAATACAAGGAAATGCTAATAAAACGAGGCACAATCGTAATGGTACTTGGGCTTGAATTTGATGCTGTGAGGACTGATCTCACACGATGGGCTACCAGCTCAGAATGGGTCATCGAATCGAGACAGAATGATCTTAAAAGTCACCTAACAGCAGTTCAAACTATGATTGCACAAGGTAAGGGTACCAACTGTGTAAATACGAATTATAGGACAAACATGCATAAAAGTTGCAAATAATTATAGTATAAAGTTTGTATACTGATTCATTTGGATAGTTATAGCAATTGTTTCTTAAGGTGATTGCTGCGATCTGAGTGCTATGCCTGTCGTGAATATATAACATTAGATGGTATCTGATTCAACACATTTGATCAACATATATAAATCATCTATGTGGTAAATAACTAAGTAAAAAACCTGATAGCAACTGAATAAAAATTATATTAAACTCTATCACCATACTTATCCCACCCAGTATAATAAGTAATTTGGCCTTGGTGCTTGGTTGATGGGAGGACCATTGGCTGCTGTGCACTGCTGCTGCTGCTGCTACGGGTATTGCTGCTGCTGATATTGCTGCTGCTAATGCTGCTGCTGCTGTTGCCGATTCTGCTGCTGCTTGCGAACCTGTCACACCCCCTCAACCAAGCACCAGTCACACTGATAAACAGTGGAAGGAGTAACAAACCTATTAACATATCAAGAACAAGATATTGTCAAGAGATTACTAATACGAGGAGGGCGGGTGGGGATTGATAAGCAAGACGAGTGGCTAATGGTATCGCGAGCGAATAGCGGTGACTAGCAGGAGTCAGGCTAAAGCTGGAATGGAAGTGCCGTGCCGGACTTGATCTAGATATGCGCGCATCTCTTCTGACGTGCGACTCTAGTTACCAGTGATCTCTGAGACTAGGGCCCAGGCTCCCTATCTCAGATGCTACCGCACAAATGATGTGAGTTTAACTTCGCTTAGATTTCATATAACCACATTTAAATATAATAGTAATAGTACCACAGAAAAGACATCAATTAGCGGAATGTTACTTCGTGCCTTTCATGTATTTATACATCCATCAATCATTTTCACATCAATCATTTTGCTAATCAAAATAAGCCATTGCTGGCTGGTCATCAACAATTATTCGTTTCAATTTTTTCTATTTCAATACATTTTTATAATTCCATACCTTACCTCGAATTGCCGTCTTAAGATATCGGTCTATATTTGCTACTATTGGAAAAATGTCTTTGTTACTGTCTGAATGACTTGTTGTGTTGTCAAATGAAAATACTAATAACAGCAATGCCGTTGATTGAGCTACACTGCCAAGTAAACAAATTAAGCGAAGCAACGAAAAATTCCTAAAAATGCACAACTTGTTAAATTTATATATAAAAAGGAACATTACTCCTTTTTGAGCAAAATCAAATGATGAATTAGTGTGGTTGAATATATTACAATATCGAGTAATTACATAGGAGTACTTTAGTTAAAATTGGACCAGTCTGTGCCATTTTGATTCCATATAAATATCTAGCAATTAAAAGCAAAGTGCATGAAGATACACCCAAGATATTCCTCGATCCTGTACAACCAAAGTTATGAAATTATCCGGATTTCTTCTAAATAATCAGGATAAATTTGATTCTTTGTGTCTTGATTATAATTACAATCTTGTCGATTTTTGCTTGATTACATGTCTAAATCGATTCTCTTTCTATTTTCAGCAATTGTCGTAAGTCGACGTAAGTACAACTGAACACTCCATAAATATATTTTAGTTAGGAATTTACCTAGAAAGTAGGATTGCTTTAGCTTTGTTTCAAACTTCGGTAAATTGGTAGCATAAATATTTCAATTAACTGTCTGCTTTCAGAGCTTAAGTTCTATGTGCTAATTTTCAATTGCCATTTCTATATTTTTCAGAACTAAGAAGCAATGAGCCCAAGGGCGGTATGTGATCACATTCAGTCTCTCAGCAATGAATTGATGAATTGTATCTTCCTGTTTCTCGTTGCACTATATGAATTACAGCTACGAAAAATTTAATATACTTGCAGCGTTCCATATAGCATCTTCCATGTACTGTATATGGTAACTTTATAGACTACTGTATTATATAGCCATTGTTGCATAACAGCGGGTAGATGTGCAGAATTTGTTGAAAGCAAGTAAAGCTGCACAGGAAAGACGTTATACAGATTGCAGAAAGTATACAGATATTTTACTACTTAAGGGTATCTACTTGTAGCTATTTTATCTACTTGATGGCATCTAGAAGCTTTATTTATTGGGGTATGTATGCATTGAATCTACCGACGACTGATATTTCTTGTTTTTCAGTTGAAATGTATAAGCCACGTGCGGATATTCTTCTCCTCGTTGATTGTTCTTATGAAGTTGAGTCAGGAAATCGTGCTGGATTCTTCCAATCAAAACTCATGATGTTTATCGAGAAAGTGGTCCAAAGATATGCAGTTGGCTTCCAAACCACACGATTCTCGATAGTCCTATTTGGAGAAACGGCGGAGGTAAGATATTCATTGCTTAAATGGTTGTCAGAATCGATAATCAAATTCCGTAAATTATTCCAATTATGTATTGGTCGATTAATGTGGAAGTTATATATCTTTATTCCAACTTCTCCGTGGTAATTTTGCCTGCGGTCAAAGAAGGTCAACTTACAATAAATCAAAGCTTCACAAAGTGTAACGGAGCGAGTAGTGAAAATACTATCTTGAAGTGAATCTATGCTCCTGAACGTGTTTGAAAGTATTTATGTAGAATGATTAACTAAATAGAGTTTGCTTTGCTTACTTAGCTAACCAGTGCACTTGAACGGTCAAAAAAAGATCGATTTCAGCTTATTTGGAGTTGAAATGGCGTACGTGAGAGGACGAGCTAGTATAGAATTTTGTGAAGAACAGGATATTAACACGTTTCTCAATTAGCTAGCAAGATTTTAGGTTATTTTAATTGTAATTAGTACTACGTAAATTGTATGGTAAATCAATAAAATATGGATCTTTGTTACATGTTTCTCAATCTTGACTCATGGTTACTTTGGTAACCCGAGAGTCTACGGTAAGCTTTGGGGAATGCGTTAATTTGTCTGTTTGTTTGTTTTCACTCAGTATATCAATGTAAAAATTGTTTTCTATAATTGTGCATGATAAAATTTCTGATCTGACTTAAATCTTTCTTTTCCTAATAGGAAAAAATATCCTTCTCCACTCCCGATTTTGTATCGATAAGAAATACTTTGGAGCGACTAGTCTATCCAAATTACAAATCAAGAAAAATTGGACCAGCAATGGAAACATGCGTGGATATATTCAACAAAGACCAACAAAGTGGAGTCAAGAAGATTCTTCTATTGATAACAACAGGAGATGCCACATCATCAGATATGACATTAGTTCAGACGCAGATCAGCATTCTAATAAGCTTAGGGGTTGTTGTAAGCTGTGTTGGCATTGGCGGAGGAGATGGGATTGGTAAAGAGATTGTCAAAAATGGTGGATTCTATCAGCGATGCGAGTTTACTACTATCCTCCAAGAATACAATGAAGTTGTACTCAAACTATATGAAAGTAAGTCAGGACGTTTTATTTTCGAGAAATCAGACGTTTTCATTTTAGCATACTCACAAATATGTTTTTCATACTATTCCAATATAACACTATCTGCTATTTATTTTCAGCTATTGATGAGACGGAAGGTATGTCGAAGACGAAACAGTACAAATCATAATAATTTCCTTATTTGAATATGCTGCTTAGGTATCACATGGTCTCAAACAACCTATTGTTCAATATGTTTTCTTCTCTATCATTTTCTCTGCAGTTGCCACCACTCCAAAGCCACCTGTCGTGCGTAAGTGCAAATTGTATTCGCTTTTGGAATTTTTTCTCGTGTACTTTATGAGAAACCATAATATTCCTTTTCGAGTGTATCATTATTGCAAAGCAAGATGTCCTGTTTCTAAACAAATTCTGTTTCGAAAGCAAATTTCAAGTGTTGATAGAAATAACAAGTTCTTGACGATTTTTGAATTTAAGGATTTGTTTTTGGCAAGGTTTCCAGTACAGATAGTTCTCAGTAGTTTATATAGAAGTAGACCACGGTAATTCGTACCTATATATGAACGTCGTTACTTCAAGACTGCAGTATATAAGCGTAAAAATTGAAGAGACAGTTAACGAAATATTTTGACTATCTTGACATGATCTGTCTATGGCCAAACATCAAGAATTCTATCAATAGTGGAACCAACATTAAGTATACAGTGCAATCTACCTAATTCGAAGACCTGTAATTTGAATACTCATCTATTTCGAACTACGATCTCGGTCCCTTGATCTCAAGCATTTGTCTCCTGTCTATTTTTCATTGAAAGACAATAGTTTTCCTAATATTCCTTATTCGAATTTCGTATAATTCGAGGATATTTTACGTTCCCTTGACACTTCGAATTAAGCGTATTCCGTTGTATAAGCAATTTACTACGGAAAACAGCTTTTGTACGCCAAATTGTCTCTTCAATTATTTCAGATACGACATTGCCCCCATTGCCACCGCTTCACGACGGAGGTATGTATCATCATCATTATCATTATCATCGTCATCATTATTATCACGTATTTTATTGACAAATAGCATTTAAAAATACACATCTAGAAGGCATGCCTGAAATATCAATATTGATACTTTTATTTCAAATATAATTACTTGCATCGTTAAAACAAAACTCTGAAGAAGGAAAGTATATTTTGGAATTTTTCAGAATTTTTATGGAATTAACATTAACGCTATAGAATTAGTTAAAGTTTATTTGTTTGTTCAATTTTATTCACAACAGAGATGATACAATCAGAAAACTAAATAAAAGGTTACAGAGTAATAATGTGAATGTTGCCAGTAATGGCTGTACACAGCACTTACATAAAGCCACAAATTATAACAAACAAAATTAATGGTTTGTTAGTTTTCCCATGTTGTGGCTTTCCTAATTAAAAATACAAACATGTTACATCATACGTAACATGACAATTATGTCTACTATAATTGAATTTATCGCTTCTTCAATTTTGATATGAGAACAATTTCTATGTTTCAGAATGCAATGTTACAACCGATCTTATATTTCTTATCGATCAATCCAATTCCATCGGCGATGGCAATTATCAGCTTATCAAAGACTTCCTTGTTGACATCGTTAATCAATTTCCAGTCCATCCAACACGAACACGCTTTGCATTGATCACATTTGGTGCCGGGACAAGAGTAAGTGATGGCAATGTATGGTACATTCAACTTATATCATGACAAAATATTTACAAATGGGCCAATTGTTTGAGCTAATGAGTGTACGTGTCGGTGTATATTTACCTATAAGAAGATTTCATTTATCATTATCAACACTTCCAATACCAATGCCCGTCATTATTATTATTTTAATCGTGTAATCCGTCTGTGTAACACTCTCCCAGATGAAGTTGTCACATCACCTACTCTAGCAGTATTTAGAACTAGAGTGATCGAGGCTATATTGTAAATATCGTATTATAATCCACCGTGTAGTGTAAGTGCCAAGCATGCCTTCTACATGTGTATTCTTTGAATGTTATTTTTCAATAAAGATACGTGAATTATCTAAATGATAACTAAACTATAGCTTCCTAAGATGTATAGTCGGGGTATTACATGCGATTTGGATATAAGTGCCGTAAATCATATTAGCATAATGACTGAATGACTGAAGACTGAATGCGGCTACAGATATACCCAGCTGCTTACAGTATATTTCCAACTTCTATTCCAGATTGATTTCGCTTTACCTGATTTTTCAGTTAAGGAAGAGATTGTTAGTTACATCACTGGAATGAATTATTGGGGTCAAACGCAGACTTTGATTGAACCAGCCATGCTCGAGGCTCAATCGCTTTTCAAACAATCAATGCGAGCAGGAGAATATTCACGAGTGATAATGCTGTTATCTGATGGAAAATCAACTTCTTCACAAGACGTACAAAAGACCCATACACTCACAACAGAAATTAAAGATCAAGGATTTCATATCGTCACAATTGGAATAGGCAACACTGTGGCTACGTCAGACTTGCAAAGTTGGGCAAGTAAATCCAATTTTTTCCTACATGAGCAAACACATGCAGAGCTGAAAACAAAGTTTACTGATATCAAGAACGTCCTGTGTGAAGGTATATAGTTGGTGATATGCTTTCAGTAAGAACAGTATGCATTCAGATATTTTCCTACTTATAGTCTTATATCGCGCTTGTAGTTTCGTTACAATTGCTTCAAGAGGGTTAATGAAATATATGTTCTAATTAAAAAAAAACAAATTAAGACATTATATATCTAACTGTGGCTGTTTATCGATTATCAATGACTGCAGATGTTATCAAATAATTTATTTGTTCTTGGATTGATACAACTAGAAATTTTATATAAGGCTAAGCTATTTGTCAAAATGAAAATCTTTTGCATGATTTCATGCTGTAGGCCTTTTAACCGACTTAATTGTTTGGTAGTAAGACTGTCAAATATACAGGGGAATTTAACATAGATATCCTAAATTTACATTTGTAATCATATTAATATCATAACAGATAATCATAATCTACGATTTTGTACTTCAAAACTATTACAGTGCGTTTTCAAATCCAAAGCATAAAATATTCCACTAAATGACATTGCCAATCGATTACTTCTTTAACACCTGACGCACTGGTTCTTTGAATTGCGATTCCCAGTTACTGATGAAGCCGATAGTCATTTGAAGAATAGAAATACATAGAGATAACTGATCATTACATTAACCAAATGAATGTGATATGATCTAAGGTTGATTTTACATTAAAATATATTTCTATTATGTTTCTACAAAATTACTTATTTATTTTCAGCTGCAAATGAAGTTATAACTACGACACCAGCCACTGCAGGTCCCACCACTACGCCACAACCTCCACCTCCTACCACAACTCCGACGCCACCTCCCCCGACAACCACTCCTGCGCCACC
>OFHS01005977.1:0-10834 GCA_900245855.1 Calvadosia cruxmelitensis | reverse complement strand
AGTGCCTCAAATGAGAACAAATAGGTTCTTGCTCAAACTTCAAGATATAATCATTAATCAAATTGTTTCGCCATCAACATTGTCTAACACACCTCTGGGGTAAACTGATGGCGCAGTTAGTTATATCGGCACGAANGCGGAAGTCATGCTTCCCTATATTTGCCTGTCAATATTTTTGCCAAATAAACATACATACATACATACATACATACATGCAGCCTAATAACATTTACAAAATTGTAATAACAACGCATTTCTCTAAATTATACTTGAAACTAGCCACGGATTTAGAAATTACTACATTGCTTGACTCGAACACATGAAACGTATATCACTCGGTTTAATTGTAATGTAATATCATTCTTTAGGTAATTGCCTTGGTGGTCGTCACCATGAAAACATAAATCAATTACAGCCGTGTAATTTTTAGGAATAGGGCTAGTTTTTTAACCTTTAGATGTTTACTTGTTAATAGTTGTAAATTGAATGTAATTTTAGAGGTATTTTTTAATTGAAGATATTATTGCATTTGTATTTAAGATTAAGTTTTATTTATTTATTTCTGACTGTAATGTTCTCCTTGGTAAGTGCCTCAAATGAGAACAAATAGGTTCTTGCTCAAACTTCAAGATATAATCATTAATCAAATTGTTGCGCCATCAACATTGTCTAACACACCTCTGGGGTAAACTGATGGCGCAGTTAGTTATATCGGCACGAAACGGAGGCTACATACAAAAGAGGCTGATTCGTTAATATTATACCACTGACCTTGTATTGTTTTATTACAGCCTGCACAGGACACATTTCGAGATTGCCAGATAAAAGCGTTTAGTTTAGTTTTACTATAGAAAAAGATTTTATTCGACACTTCCAATGGCACACAGCCAAACTAAAACCCCTTTGGTGCATATCTCTTCAAGGATAGTTTTGTATTGGGGACATCTTATAGTGGATTTCGCCGTTAATCATTCCGTTTCTCCCTGACATTGCGTACCATACTTAGCGGTCATTGGGTACCCCGCAAACAGTTGGCTAGTCGCACAAGTTGTATTTGGTGAAGGAAACATTTGAGGGACACACTTTTCGACTTTTTCGAAGGTCATCCCTCTCGGACAATCCCACTGCTGATGATGCTAATCAGCTTTGTAAGGCGAGCCTTAGCTGTATTGCTCGATTCGCTCCCTTCCTTGGCGTATGTGGGATTGCAAGCTGCAGAAATTTCATCGACATTTTCAAAATAATTTCATGTATGTCACATTACCCTCAGAGAAAGTGACTTGAGTACAGTGTAACCCAGTTAATATCACCTCGGTTAATGTCACAGCCCGCTTAATATCACTTCAGTTTGAGAACCAAGCTCTGTCAGAATAAACTATTCGTACTAGCTTAATTGATATCACAACCCGCTTATCATCACGATTTTTGACTTGGAAATCGTAGTGATATTAACGAGGTTTCATTGTATAGGCATCCAGAAATGCATTTAATCTATTTGTTGCAAGGTCCTATCGATTCACATTGTCTGCCGTCTTTCGTGGTCCCCAGAATATTCCATTTTAAGCCGCACTTCCATTGGATTGACTTCCATGTCTCCACGTTTCTTCAATTGTGTCTCCCTATCCAATCACTATCTAATGACTGTGTTTGACGTCATGGATTCTTATCTTCTCAGCTCCTTGTAAACTTTTAGCCTGTACCTTGGCCTGTACCTACATCTAGTTCCTCGTGGAGTGGATTAAGTGCAACTTGATATTGGGCAGCAGGAGGCAAAGGCATTGCGCACCCAGCTGGGGTCTGAGGTCGTTGTAATTCCATAGTAGAAGCAAGGGGAAAAGCTCCTGAAAGCATTTCAATCGCCATTTATCACCTTCTAAACGTTGAATTAACGTAACAGAATATCAATCGAAGGCATGTAATTTTGTTCTTATACAGCAGAGGTGGAATCAAGTGGGCATCGTCGACGATTCAACACTTGCGACTTGGTCTGATTGGCCTTTTTCTGCGGAGGTCAGAGACATTTTTGGGAACCACCCATCGTGCCCCACTGAACCATACCGGCATGGTGATGCATTGAGGATGACATACCGAGTTACCGACAACAACTGGATGCCGATTTGGTTGCCATAGGACTGACATGGACGGAGGCACGTCAGGGAGTCTCTAGAAACAGAACGCTATGGGCGCGGAAAAGTTCGCAACTTTTGCGGCGAAGGTAGCGGAGTATTAGACGGACGCTACTTGTCGTTTTAATGATGATGAACTTTTGTTACATTACCAGACCCCCGGGACGAGATGCTGAAGTCGAATTATTGGATCGTGACCATTTTGTCGAGGTGACGAGGTCGTGAATGTTAAATGAGCTACGGGACTAGCGTCAATAGACTTATGACTCATTCCACCCTGCTGTTTGTAAAAGTACGAAAGAGATTCGTTGGCGGCATTCAGTCGTTATTCAATTCACACGTACACCCAACGCCCAACTTCTCAATGATTTCACGACGAGCTTTAAACTGTAATAATTATATAAACATTAGTTAAAATACACAAATAATATCACTAGTCTGACAATCTAGCTTGTTTATGATTTAATTTATCTTTCCGATCAGTGATTTTTCTGGGTGTGGATACCCGAATGGGGGGAGAACAGTGGCGTAGCCAGGGGGGGCGAGGGGGGCAGTCGCCCCCCCCAATGCTTTTTCAAGTCATAAATTAAACAAGGCTAAATCCGATGAGAAACTAGGTGGGGGTGAGGGTAACTCTGTTCTGTAATATGAATATTACTGTCTTACTGTGAGTGAATCAGGAATCTATATAAATATTTTTACTGGATTCGAACTGCAGTTCTGCAAAAAAACTCTAACTAACCCCCAAAAAAATTTTCGCCTCCGGCGGGGTATGGGGATTGCCGCCTCGCGGCTGCTCCGCAACCATTTGCCCCACCAAAATTAAAAGCTGGCTACGCCACTGGGGGAGAAAAGAAATCCAAGTTACGGCAGATGAATTTGATTTGCATACGGTCACAGTGAGCTGTGTCGCCTGGGCACTACTCGAACTCAGGCCACCAAGTAGTCAAGAGGACACGTGCCATTTCTTCAGTCTTTCTCTTGCGCCATTTTACGAATCGAGTGGAAAGATCACCACGAAAAAGAACCATGGTAAGGACACCAGGATGTCCAGCTCTTGTGGATGTGTTGAGCAAAAGAAAAAGTGAACCTTCAGTTAATTTAATTTTTGTGGTAGCGCTATTCAACTGATCTCCACCTAACGCAGCGAATGCTGTTTCGTGGACGTGATTTTCTAGCCTAGCAAGCGGTGTGCAGGAACTTCGTGCTGCTATGTAAAATCTTTTGCAAACTAATTCGGTAGACTGTTTCCCTCCTTAAGTTTATCTTATAGCAAACTGTTGCTTTTATTCCAAGTTTGTCTTGATTCTTTTGGTTTCTGTCTGTTCTGAAATGTTTTAATTTAGAGTTTTCTTTATGCAGGCTGCACGTCCGTTTGTCACCGTGTATTCCGACCAAGGAACAAAAGCTGATGAAGTAACCCTTCCAGCAGTCTTCAAAGCCCCAATCCGCCCCGATGTTGTCGGATTCGTCCATTCCAACATGGCGAAGAATAGCCGACAGCCGTATGCAGTGAGCAAAGAGGCCGGCCACCAGACATCTGCTGAATCGTGGGGTACTGGGCGTGCTGTGGCACGTATCCCCCGTGTCAGGGGAGGCGGTACGCACAGGTCAGGCCAGGGTGCATTTGGTAACATGTGCCGTGGTGGACGAATGTTTGCCCCAACGAAAGTCTGGAGGAAATGGCACACACCCATTAACCAGAACCAAAGGCGATATGCTGTGTGCTCTGCCCTTGCAGCCAGCGCCTTGCCGGCTGTTGTCATGTCACGCGGACACAAAATTGACAGAATTCCAGAGGTTCCCCTGGTTGTTGCCAATGGCGTTGAAAGTTTGACGAAGACAAGTGCTGCTGTTGCCCTTCTCAAAGCGCTAAATGCATACGACGATGTACAAAAGTGCAAAGACTCACGAAAGATTCGAGCTGGAAAGGTATAATATAAAAATTAAAAAGAAATCATGACCGATCGACCTGTAACTATAATCTGTTTTATATTATTAATCCATTTAATTCTATCCTGAAGTTGTTTCTAATAATCGACCACATTTCAGCCTAGCTAGTGTGGGATATGTACACGTGTACATGAACTTTACTAGTAATCAACACAAAATGTGCTGTTATACCTTCATGGAGGTGTACCCAAAGGCCAAAGAGATTCAATAATCCATGCCTATCTGGTAGCCCCCCACCCAAGCAGTACAGAATTGTGATGAGCTAGAATCTATTCCATACAATGATGAAAAATGCCTTGCATATTAAATGAAATATTTTTCCTTGGAGCATTTCCAAGTTCGGTAAAGACCTAGCCAAAAAAAAATTAGATTTTTTGTCTGTGTATTAATCACTTAATCTCTTCTTTGTAGGGAAAAATGCGAAACAGAAGATACACGATGCGCAAAGGACCTCTTGTCATCTACAACGAAGATTTCGGAATTCGACAAGCTTTCCGAAACCTTCCGGGCGTGGAACTTATCAATATCAATCATCTTAACCTCTTAAAATTGTGTCCTGGTGGTCATATGGGACGGTACGTGCATCCTTGGTGTTAAACAAATTTATCAACCATATAAACAGAATGAGATTGGGTAGTATGCTGCCTGGGTGCCGAGAATGGTTGTAATCGTTTTGTAATTTATGTGCTATCATGATGTGGGTATCACTAGCACAAATTTAGGTAATATTCTTACCCTATTCCTTTACTTCCATGTACCGGTGAAACACTTCGAGCCTTGTAAAAACTCTAAAAATCTACAATGATGGCTAGCTGCTAAATTGTTTTTGTGCTTCCTTTGTGTTGCTGTTTGAACAGTGATGAAAGAACTTGCCCTCAATGACTGTACTTTGTGATTATACCTCAAATGTACTCTCTGAGTTCAAGACATCAACACAACATTTGACTTTTGATTATTCAATTATCATTTCTGGCAACTATTATACTGTTCGGTATTTAAAATTATCTGTTGATAACAGTGCATGTGAATTTGTTTTACTCTGCCTCCTCTTCTAGATTTTGTATATGGACAAAAGGTGCTTTCGAAAAGCTCGATAATTTGTACGGCACCTGGAGAAAGGCATCGACAGAAAAGAACAATTACAAGTTAGTAGTGCTTTGCATACTCTTGGGTTATCAGGTTGTTCTTGCTCGTTACGTAGTGTGCTGGCATTATGATTCATAAATTGGAATCTAACTTGACTGGAATTTACTCCCACAGTCTACCTCGACCAAAGATGATCAACGCTGACCTTACTCGTCTCATCAACTCGGATGAAATCCAAAAAGCTGTTCGACCAAAGATGTAAGTCAATCGGTTGCTCAGGATGTTAATTCACAGTGCACATGACATTGTAAGGTGTTGTGTGCTTGAGCTTGTGGATGCCATAATGCCTCTTGTATTTTGATGCATTTTCTGTGGGATATGTAGCCTGCCTATTTGACTGAGCAAATATCCTATTGATCTTGCAGGGCTAAGCCCAAGCGAGCGACATTCAAGAAGAATCCTCTGAAGAATATGGGTGTGATGGTGCGATTAAATCCTTATGCCAAAACACAGAAGCGTAGCGCCATACTTACTGCCGAACGAAGACGTGCTGCAAAGGACAAAAAGCTTGATGAGAAGAGAGGGGTGAAGGCTCCCGCACCAAAACAGCAAAAGGCAAAGAAAGTCAAGCCGGCCAAGAAGCAATAAGCAGATTTGATATATTTTGTCATGCAATGTTTGTGATTCCCAGTTGGTTATTGATACAACAGAAGCATGTAATAGATTGAATTTCTGCCCAACCAAGTCTATTTTGTGTTTCAATTTCTCAAATTTGCGTTTGTGCGAATGTATTTGCAGATCTAGATAAGTCTCGCGTAGAACGCTAGGGGGTTCCTTGCCAGAGATGAAGGGATTATATTATCGAGGTTCAAGTGAAACCTTGTGCTATCAACTCAAATGTTGAAAAATAGAAGTATTACATATTTGAAGGTAAACGATAAGCTGTTTAGTTAATAACCGGGTGGTTCGGACAGCAGGTTGCGTAGCTTCATGCTGATTGCTGTAAAGTCATGTGACGTGTGTTTTTATCTGTGGTATGGCGCCGTTAATCAATAAAATGGCATTTGGAGCTCGCATCTGTCGCCAAAGGGGCAGAAAGAGAAGCTTGTTCTATTGTTTGACGTTATAACAGACAGGGAAGGAAGTTTAGTGGAAATCAATGATTATTCAGGTGATGAATTATTCATGGAATAACTCCCGTCTGTCCCACCTGCCCAGTCCTCTACTGGTGACGCGGAAAATCCCGTCCCGACGGTGAGTCACATTCGAAGCCTCAGACAGCCAGCATGCCAAAAAAATTCGTGCGAGAGTCAAGGTTTCGCCATGTATTTGGCGATTGTCATAAAAAAGACCGTTGCTTTGAAGGCCTGAAAGTAACAAGCAACTCGTGGGACGGCGGAAGCTACTGCGCAGTCAACAGCAAATTCTTGGCCGTTGTCACGGAAACCTGTAGCGGAGGCGGAGCATTTGCCGTTTTGCCATTGACCAAGGTAAGCCTTGATTGCTCGCAGAACAGATTGCGCTCCTACGAAGTGTGTAGTCAAATGTTAGAGTTGTACTCTAATCGAATGTAGAATACTTGAGCTGATTGGATAAACACAGACACGTTTCACAGTATCGCGCAAGATCGAACATTTGATTGGTATTATGCTACTGTAGCCATGGCAATTTTCATGACTTCGGCAGTTATTCTGCATTATTAGTGGCAATGAGTCTGACATCAACAAAGGAGTGTCTTCTTGAAGCAAGCCACTTCCAATGCGTCGAAACCGCTAACGAGGAATAAGGCAGTTAGTTCCAACACACTGTAATCGGATTCCGCTGTATATGAAAATTCAGAGGATCGGATTTTTTTCTTCAGAAAGAAATCAAGACCTTCCAGAGAACTTATAGCATGATGTCATATTTAAGTGTCTCCTATAAACAATTTTATAACCTTCATGACTCTGAGAAGAAACTGCTGATTTCGTTACGACGGCAAATCGATACCTGATTAATTGTTACAATTCAGAAGGCGGACGTTCTCGTTGTGCAGACAATAGAAGGAATGCCGTTCATTCGACTGCCCGTAATAACAACCATTTGCTGTCGAAATCACAAGAATTTTGTTTTGAAGAACGTGCCACTATAGTTCGTTTTCACGCTAGCATATTTTGCATATTACAGAACAGAATCTCCTGTACAGCTACGATGGGGTTACCCTGCTTGCAGAAGAATTTCTTTCTCGTTGATACAGCATACAGTATGGCTTAGATTTTATTCCCGAAAAATAGTTTGCCTGCACGCAGGCTAAGGTGGATTAAAAACATTTTAAAGAATCTGAATTATATATGTAGTTTTGAAATACTGTACCATTGATTTTTCACTTCGATACGTATGTTTCTGTTTTGTTGATTCAGAGTGGGAGAGGTGACCCTAATACCCCAAAAGTTTCAGGACACAAGGGGAGGATCTTTGACATCCAATGGAATCCATTCAACGTCAATTTGATTGCTTCAGCCTCCGAAGACTGCACCGTCAAGGTTGGAAGTCATGTTTAATAGACATTATGATCTACAATATGTGTCAAATCAACATCAAATGGACTGACCAGAATGTTATTTCTTTCGCTCTCCGATGTGATGTGGGACATAGTCACTAAATCTATCGTTTAATGTCTTAAAATGTAGTATTCAATATCTTTTGATTTATCAGTAGTTCATCTGCATTTAAATAACGGGTTAATATTCATAGTATTTTAACAAGTATGTGTAGGATCTTAGGACTACATTTTTCTTTCTACATTCTGCCAGAAGCTCTTCCTTTTGTGTTTTGCTGCCATTTTTATGTTAATAAACGAATAAACTGAAAACATTGCGTCCTTGGAATGGGAATTTGACAGATAGATCGTTGAATTTGCTTTGAAGGCGCAGTTTCGTTATTTTAATAAAATAATGCAGATTTTGTAGACGACTACATACATGGGTGCTGGCATTATTCAGATTGATAATGAGATTATAATCGACTCTTCACTCGATAGATCTGGACTATCCCTGACAATGGCTTATCCCATGAAATAACCGAATCTACAGTTGATCTCGTTGGTCATCAGAAGCGTGTTGGTTCGATCCGATGGCATCCTTTAATTAACAACATCATCGCCAGTGCTTCTCTTGATCTGAAAGTCATTGTATGGAATGCAGAAGAAGGCGTGCCTGCGAGAGTCCTTAATTTCCATGTTGCTGTCATATTTAATTTGTCATGGAGTCCAAACGGACAATATTTGGCAACCACAAGTCAAGATAAAAAGATACGAATTATTGATCCAAGGAATGAAACCCTCATCAAGGTATTGTGGATAATAATGGAGTAATATATATTAGTTGTACTGTAGACAAGTTTCATCATACACTACTAATTTTCCTTCATTTATTCAGTAGATTACTTTTCGGCTTGTTCAATTTAAATAAAATCAATTGAGATAAAACATAATTGCGATGTGCTGTTTCTAGTGGAGGACTGTATGGGAAAAACACTGCGCAAGCAACAGTAATGACTATAGCGATGGCCACTTAAGCGCCTATGTCATATCATTGTTGAATGGAATAAATATTCCCTAAAAAGACTGATTAAATTAAATTTTATTTTACAACGATATAAGACAGAACATAAAACTCAATGCAAACAAGAGGCTAAATCTATTGTACTGTATAATCTACTAAATCTACTTTACTGTATACTCTACTAAATCTACTGTATTGGATAATCTACTGAATCTGCATACCGTATAATCTACTCTAAATCTGCTAAATCTACTATATAATGTATCGTCTGTATCGTTATGTTATCATAATAGCCCATCGTATGTGATGACGCCACTCTGTTGATGACGTCACTATGACAATCATCTCTCTTGCAGGAATTAGCAGGACACGAAGGCGCAAAATCCTCGCAGGTTTGTTTCATCGACGATGACAAAGTGCTGACGACTGGGTTTTCAAAAATGAGCGACCGTCAAGTCATGATTAAGGACTTTGTAAGTTTTATTCTTGCTCTGTCTATAAGGATATGTCCTAAGTCGATACTCATGTGCACACATGCTCTCGTGACCATCTTATGATTGGTCTACGTTGCTTAAGATGTTTTGTTTCTTCCTTGGGAAATACTTCGAAAGAAAGTAAATTTGTCGTTTGTGAATCTTGGAGTAGAAGTCTCGGTATTCACTACAGAAAATGTGTGTGTGTGCTACTTTATTAACTTCTGAAATCCATAAGTTACAGTATAACTTTTTTACATGGAGCAGAATTTATAATAATGTAATACAGAAATTGAAGGTATAAAAATTTGTTGTGGCCGTGTAGAACAGCCTCGTTCTCACATCCCCCACCTTACTATAAAAGCCTCTTTCGCATGAGGATGATTGTCAGTGACTTGATTGATTGAGTAAGACACAAACATAAATCTGTCTCTTCTCTGACTCTTGAGTGCTATTGAAACACTGACCAAGGAGGAAACAAGAATCACAATAAATTGTACAACAGGAAAAAATATATACAGGATGGACTTTAATTATTGCATAGCATTTACAATATAATTTTTACAATCAATTTTAAATTTGGTCAGATTTACAGATTGCTTGAGCTGACAGGGTAAATCATTATACGCAGACAATCAACGAAGTCATGAAAATTCCATAATTGATGGTGCATTATGCATATCATTGCTATGAAACATACAATTTTCCTGTCTTTTAGCTACCGAATGAGACCACTGTAAGCGTTACATATATGAGAAATGATTTTGAATGCTAAAATCACTTCGTTAATAGGAACTATCAACAAGAACCAATGAAGGGGTTGCACACCTATTGTGCCCACTTTCTGACGATAAGGATTAAAAACTATAAAATTACTCGTAGAAGAAGCGATTAAAAAATAGTCCAGAGGAATCAGAGCTATCACCCAACGGACATGAATTTATGTTCTAAGTTACAGAAGGAGAGATGCTCCCTTAATTGCCCGTATCATGCAGAACACGTCTTAATTTGCTATTGCATATCTTTTATACTTAAATCAAACGAACATGCAGAAAGATTCGTGTTTACAATGCTGATTCTCTGCTTTCATTTTGTCTATTAGAACACCGGGAAAGTCCTAGCGCAGCACAAACTCAACTCAGCCCCAGGGTGTGTTTTTCCTTTCTACGATAAAGACACTAAAATACTTTTCTTGGCTGGCAAGGTAATGAGAGGATATTAAAGTATTCGCAAACCTGATATGAACCGTGATGTTTTAATTTAATTTTCACCTAGTGAATCTAGGAATAGAAGAGACAGCGATAGCAATCGACTCATGGCTACAAGCTCACAGAGAACAAACTCAAACGGAATGGAATTTAAAGCGAATGCTGATATCTTGATGAACATTTTTGTGATGTATGCTAAAATATTTTGACTATTTTTCTTTTCGTTTAGATATTACCCACATTTCATATCAGAAATGCCCCCGATGCTATTAATTCCTGTAAACGTATTGAACGATTGTAATAATTATATCAACTTATATAACTCTTTTTAACCGCCTTACCACTGCTATGAGAAAACAATAGTACAGTATAAGTACTACTACTATAAACATTATTTACAACAAAAAATTCGTGTAAGTTGTAAAATGTCATCACAATTACAGTTT
>OFHS01005975.1:0-10835 GCA_900245855.1 Calvadosia cruxmelitensis | reverse complement strand
CAGGTGCACCCGCTGACTCAAAAGATCTTCCGATGATGTCATTGAGCTCGGAGTGTCTTGAGAATCTCCCAGAGTTCTTTCCACAACTCAGCCCGTGTGTTGCAAGGCCGGAGATATGATGTCTTATAATTATGCGCCCTTTGGAAGACTTCAGATTGTTGTTGTTGTTGTAGCCTTCAGGTTTGGGGTTGCCCAAACCTTCGGGGAGGTGCAGGAGCTTGAAAAGCACGGTCACTCCTCCAGCTCCATGGTACCGTTTGCGCGAGGACCCAGTTGCCCGAAGTCCATTTCGCCATAACCCTGTAAAACACGGCTCTCCGCCGCCCCAGCTCCACGACCAGGACGCGGTACCTCCAGAGCCAAAGACTTTAGATTAAAAGCCAATTCACAGCGTGTCCCCCTAGAGCATAAGCTATAAGCTAAGCTTAAACATGCCAAAGACAACATACATGACCATTAGTAAATCAAAACTCCAAAAGCAAATAGCTGATAATTTAACTCTACAAATTGCAACTAATTACTTGAAGAAAGAACAGGAAATTAAATACTTAAGTGTGATATTAGATGAATTTAACATTTGAAAATCATGTAAAACAAACTGTAAATAAAACTAAACGTAGAATTGGAATGTTGAAATTCCTTAGTAAATTTTTATCCATTGATTCCAGAGAGAGAATATATAAGACAATTATACTACCTCATTTTGATTATTGTGCCATAATATGGGGATCGTGTATAAGTAACAGATATATAGATAAATTGCAGAAGTTGCAAATTAGAATAATGCGAATAGTTTTAGGATGTCATTCTAGAACACACCGTAAAGATACCTGTATGCATAAGAGACTGGGATAGATGGACATTGGGCAGCGTGTTCGGTATTTGCAATGTGTCTGGATGTGGAAAATTGCAAATGGTGCGGCATCATCCTACCTTATTGATAATTTTAACAAAAATTACGAGAGAAGCACCCGTGCGGCTTCATCTGGTTGCTTTAGGGTTCTTGAAAAGCATCTGCATTCCTTTCAGTCTACTGGTGTCAGGGTTTGGAATGCACTACCTTGCCAGCTCAAAACCGTAATTTTCACGATTTATATTGCTGTATAACAGAATATTAATTACTTTGTTTTATATTATGTTATTTAATCCTGCTCCACGAAAAAAAGTTATTTGCAACTTGATGGATTTTCAGAATAAAGTCAACAGCAACAACAACAACAACAACAAGCAGCCCAGCCTCCTGATCAAGGAACCCACTTCTTCCAGTACGAGACAGCCTCTCATTGTCATTCGCCTCTCTCTCGAACGTCGATTCGATTGGTCGAATTCTTGAATGAGCATCTGATTGGTCCGTTCCATTGTGGAGCGAGATTCGAAAATGTACCAGGCGGCGAATCTTTTCATTTGAGAGATTGCTTCTGTTGTCGAAGGTAAGAATCGATTTGTTCGTCCAAACTGTGACTTATTTGAGCACCATTTTGTACCCAATCGCTGGTCTATGTGGTCTTGACTTGACTGTTGCTATTTCCCCTCCAGGTTTATCAGCAAACGAAACCAAGATGAATGTCAGCGACTTTCTGAAACTAGAAAAGATCGGCGAAGGTAGCTCCACTCGAAATCTCAACGATTTTTTTGTTGAGGATCTGATCCCACTGCTGTTTATTTGCCATGAAATTTGTCTAAGCTGACATAAAGTGTGTTGTTGATATCCAGGAACGTACGGTGTTGTGTACAAGGCCAAACACAAGAAGACAGGTGAAATTGTGGCGCTGAAAAAGATCCGTCTAGAATGCGAGGACGAAGGGATTCCTAGCACGACGGTTAGAGAGATTTCACTTCTCAAAGAGCTCGTTCATCATCCCAATGTTGTCAAGTAAGTCATCCTGCGAGCATTTGTGTTTTATTATGGTCTTCAGCTGTAGCAACGATGTAGTTTCTACGAATGATGGTTGCTATTTCATCAACAGGCTGATTGGCGTGACGCAAGACGCTAAGCAACTGCATTTGGTGTTCGAATTCTTGTTAATGGATCTCAAAAAGTACCTCGACTCTACGGATGGCTTTCTGGATGGTAATTTAGTCAAGGTGTGTTTCTTTGTAGTTTGATTTAAGAGAGCGAGAGCTGACGCCTGTTTCTTATCTTATTCATTTCATTCTGTGATATTTTCAATGGCAGAGCTATACTTACCAACTTTGTCGAAGCATCGAATATTGCCACTCGCACAGGATTATCCATAGAGATCTGAAGCCACAGAATCTTCTCATCAACTCAAATGGACTCATCAAATTGGCTGATTTCGGTCTTGGGAGGGCCTTTGGAATCCCAATTCGGGTCTACACCCATGAGGTACAATATCTGTCGATTGAATATTATTCCATGGAATCCATTTTATGATGCTGTGTAATTTATTCTAATTGTTTTGCCATTATTTTGTATTTAGGTTGTCACGCTGTGGTATAGATGTCCTGAAGTGCTTCTCGGCTCAAAGCGCTATGCATGTCCAATCGATGTCTGGAGCATTGGTACAATCTTTGCTGAGATGGTCACCAAGACGCCGCTTTTCAGAGGCGACTCAGAGATTGATCAACTCTTCAAAGTATTTAGGTAGAACACCCACACACGTCCATGTTTGTAAATGAAAGCAACTGTTCATCCAACTAATTTGTTATCATTGTCATTCCTGATCAATATCCTTTTTCTCCTTTCTTAGAGTTCTTGGCACCCCAGACTCCTCTGTGTGGCCTGGAGTTGAGGACCTTCCTGATTGGAAGAATCAGTTTCCCCAATGGAATGCACAGAAACTCAGCAAAGCAGTGTCAGGGCTCTCGCCAGAGGGAGTGGATCTGCTTGAGGTATGTATTACTACATGACATTGGCATTAAATGGTTTTTCATGCTGGGTTGAATGGTAGTTAGTTCATTGCTTTTTCTCTTCTAGAAATTCCTCATTTACAACCCAGCAAAGCGGATATCTGCTCGCAAGGCTCTTTCGCATCCATATTTTACAGACTTTGATCAAACTGGCTTGCCGGCCGAGCCAGCGATCTAACTCGTCAGAGATCCTCACTCGTAGAGGACCATTGACAACTTTCCTTTAGCCGTAGTGCCACCCATCTGGGGGCAGCAAGTGCAAAACTGACTTTGTATATACTATTTTGTACAAACTCTTTAACCTTGATTTGATTTTGAATTCCCCTTTTGTGTAGGAGGGTACATTTGTTTGTATCTGTGTACTAAAACTACTGAAGTGTGTTTTTCTGAGTTGACATAATATCAGTAAAGCCATGACCGTCCTGGAAAGACAAACGCGGCATGGTACAGTACTGCCAGATAATTCTATGAAATTGTGCTGAGTAATACTGTCATTTCAGCCATCACTGAAACAGGCTCACTCTGGATGGCAGCTGTGCTTTTTGTTGTTAACAACGTCAGTTACAAATAAGCTGCTGCAATCTTTTTGGCATAGAATTATGACAGCTGATACACCAAGAAACAGTTCATGCCAAACAGATTCCCCAATAGACTGTACTGTTACTGTTGAATCTAAATTTTCTTGATGTTTCCAGGTATAGTTATTCTGATTATCATCCACTTTTGACGATGGAATAAACGACAGAGATTGCGGAGAAGAGAATAAACATTTGTTGCAAATACAGTGCAACCTCGTTAATATCATTATGGTTTTCCAGAAAAAAATTGTGATAATAAGCGGGTCGTGATATTAAGAGGGTACAAATAGTTTTTCAGACAGAGCTTGGCTTCCAAACTGAAGTGACATAAAGTGGGTTGTGATATTAACAGAGGTGATATTAATGGGGTTACACTGTAGCCTTTTTAGCTGTCGCAATAATCTTTCTTCACTCAATCTTCTTTTCAAATCTCAAACAACAAAATCCTTCAATATGCGGAAACTATCATCAGCAGGCAATTTGATATGAGAATAAGTGATAACAGTGCAACGGTAGATCAGCAGCCGGCCAACTAAAGTGATGTAAGCTTCTGCTGAGACTAAAGAGAGCGTAACCCTTGACAACCCAACGGATATTTCTATTTCAAACATCAATATAAATCCACTTTTAGGCCTAATGATGTTGCTATTGGCAATGTNTACTAAAATGACAGTCAGTGGTTCCACTTCAGCGGAAATCTTTCAAATTGGCAGATTACTACGAGGTCAAGTAGCCCCTGCAAGACAAAAGAAAAGACACATCAAGGTCACAAGGGCTCATCCAATAAGAAAGCCCTTTGCTTCCACATCTCAATTTTCAGGTTCAGAACTTGGAAATGTTAATGGCATTAAAACAAATTGGTACTCAAATCTGCTGGAGTGTTATTGTCCCTGTGTCCCTCGCATCAAACTATAAATTAACGGCGACTTCTAAGAAACACACGCTGCTGCCACGTGACTCATGACTAACGATGACAGAATACATGGTCGGTGATCGCTAAATGAAAGGTTGTGCTTCTCAATGAATCGTTATAATTTAATTATTTCTGCATTGTGGTGTCACCTTTATAAATGAAGCACAGATAAAGCAATAGCATCCACTGCTCAAAGCACTGTTCAGGAAGACCATGGTAAATCGTCCTTTCCCTTCATGCTTTGTGGTTTGCCGAAGGGCTGGGCTGTAGCTTTACGAGTAACTAGTTACTTTGCACAAACAGTAACTGTACCATCTGGCTAATTACTAGTTAGCAACGTTTCTGAATTTTCAGTTTTCAACTCAATTTGATTGAAAATCATCACCATCATCATCATTTTTATTATAACATTAAAATTGAAAAAATTAAAATTGATCATTTTCCAACTGAAAATATCATGCCGCTGTCCATTTTTCCACAACAATATTCAAAGCAAAGAAACAGCATGTTAATTTGTCATTCTGGACAACAATCAACATAAAAGTGGCCGTTGAGGTACTTTTGAAAGTACCTAGTTCCTTCTACACAATGCAAATGTAACCAGTTAATTTTGAAAAGCAACTGACTCAACCCTGGCTTGCTGTTCCCTTCTGTGCAAAACTTATTGTACTAGCATCGTTGGGACTTAATGGACGTGCTACTGTGATATGTCACTAGGTATTGTTAAAGGAATGATTGTCTGTGGATTGCAGGAGCAGCTGTTCAGTGTTGACTTACGGCAGTTTCATCCTCATGAAGAGACGGCACATGAAGAAAGGAATGATGACACACAGGAAGCCAAAGAATAGCAACAGGAAACGGTTGAGTTTAGGCAGGCCTTGTCCGTTTGCCTTGTCTAGAATGATGAAGCCTAACCCACCAAGTGAGAACAGGAAGCTGGACGTCAGACCCTCCATGATATACTGACCATTCACACGGTACGGCATGAATGCAACCTATCCAAGGCAGAAAACATCAGACATCAATCAGCCCAAGCTCAACAACACAAAGACAATTAGTGGTTTCCAACGACTACAATTCCTAGATGGGAAAATGATCATATTGATTATCAAACATCATTCACAACAGCCAATGGTCCGCTTCCTACAGATTCACGTTGACTGCATATCCATATAGATATAATAAGGGGTGGCAAGCGGTTTACTTACATCTTGTGTCTACTCAGGAAGGCTGATCAATACATTGTATGAACAGTCATTTCTATTTATGCTATATTATGGTCAGCCCCTTGGAAAACAGCTTCAGGCCTATCAGATACCAAAGACATTGCTGATGCTGCTGTTGATAATAATGTGTCCAATGGCAATTAATGGCCTTCCATGTGATGATCTCTTGTTTACATGGGAATCAGTGGCAATCAATTTAATTCCATGGGAAAGATGTGCATATGAACCTTATCAGTGTAATTCTGAACTGGACCATGCCAGCATTGTGAATGACAATTAATTAAATGCAGGAATGAGAACGACAAAATAGAAAGTACGAGACCCCAGCCAAAATTTAATTCGGGATCGGGGGCGTGGCATTAGGGCTGGGAGTCTCCCCAAAATTTTATGGTCGCCATATTTTGATATTTATTTGACATGTTTTTCTGCATACTTTCATTGGAATATCACTGTGATCACTGTAATATTGTAAGTTGGCAAAGCAGAGCAGCATTTTGGAACTTTATTTTGGAACGGTAAACATCTTTGATTTGATCTTGTTGGAATGTTCAACCAGTGCAATACTTCCGGTAGATCCATAATCTATGAGCTCCCAACAACACATATACTGCGCTTTTCCTGAGAGATCCACCTTTGCAAAATACAGCAGTCGATCAAACTCTCCGTAATTTCTCTCAACTTGGCCAACTTTAATAGTCAAAGTGACTGACTTGTCAAGCCAGACTACAAAACGTGTTCTTTATGCCCTAGTCGATCTGCTGCACAACTGCTTTGCTTCCATTTCTTAATATCTGCATCGCGAAGCAACGCGGGTTGCACTAACAATAATTATTACTGTTGCGCCGATTTCATTCAATCGAGTGTTGTCATGGAGACAAGTCATTCGTTGACCGCGATTTTCCTAGATTTATTTTCATATATCACGTTTTAGAGTTTTGTAAACGTCAAAGCCGTCAAAGTTTGTATTCGTCATAGGTGAATGTTCCACGCCTTTGTTTGTTGTGGAAACCGTTGAATTAAAGAGGAAGAATTTTGTAGCTTGTAACACCTTAGGAATTTCCATTGATAGCCGCATTTAAATTAGCTGTACCCAGTAGTTTTAGTCAGTCAGGAAGAGCTACACAAGCAAGAGGAGCCAAGCCAAACTCACTATTAGAAAGCTGTGCCGGAGCGCAAACCGAAGGTAATCCGTTTGAACATTCAATCGCTGATATCCGAATTTTAGTTACTCGTTTTAGCTTGTATTCATGTATGCTTGTAATTATTTCGTCTAGAAAAACCACACACACACACTCTCTCATACAGACGAGTTACGGAAATATCTTGTGTGTTTTCTGACTCGTGCAGGTCTGTGCGTACTTTCGCAGTAAACTCGAAGCTCAAAGAGCACAGCAGCAGACGTCAGCGTTATCGTCTACAATTACAGTGTAACCCGCTTAAGCGCAAAAGTGATTTGCCAATGATATCCTTTGCTCTTAACCGAAATTGAGCATTGCCGAAATTGACGAAAACAAAGGAGTTTCAAAACAATAGGTTCATGCAAAACAAGACAGAATACGAAATTAATGGCAAAACAAGATGCCAGAAAATGAAAATAATTACAGCAATGAAAAGTAAGCACGAATGTCTTTTTGTTTTACAGCATGTGAACGTACTTTCACATGCAAACTCCTCCAGCGATGTGACACTTCCCCACTCGGCGGAATCAAATTAAGCAGGTATTTTTCTGTTTTTAATGTAAATCAATTGCAGCAGATGAGCAGGTTTTGCTGTTAACCGAATTCCGCTTATCAGGAATCGATTAACAACGGTGGTGCCCAGCCCGTAAATTTACGGGATAGCAACATCACGAACTTTCGGCCGTTTCTCTGAGCGTTAGAGGCTAGACCCTGGTAGCTGTGATGCTGCATTTAAACCAATAGGAATTGAGCTTTATTTAGAATACAAGATCATGTGATTTGAGAGTGAGTTCTTCGAGAAAATTCAATTTTCAAAATGTCGAACATTTCTCTGCTGTGAAAGCTGCGTGTTACGTTTTGGACAATGTTTACAAGACGTTTTTATCGGAAAATAGCCACTAAACCTACACTGCTGACACGTACAATGATGTAGTCAAGACCTAAGATGTTTATGGGAGAATTCTGGCCCGAAGATGTAGTTTGGAATGAGTTTTGAGATCAGCGACGCACAACAGACTCCTTCCTGTTGATCGCTGGGTTTGCAGCGCAACGCGTGGTTGTGCTCAGCTGGTTGTGGCCTGCTGCTGATCATCGTCTACTTCAAAGCTCCTAGCGAAGGAAATAATGGCTCTTCTTAACAAGAAACACGGTTTTATTGTATGTCTGGCTATGAAGAAGCTGGAAATAGTGCAAGAAAGTTTCTTGCTACAGACAGGCTAGCCCAAGCATTGGGCACAACTTTCCAGAAGCATGTGAGACGTGTTGTGTTGTGCAGCGTTGCTGTTGCCCTTGTTGGACGCTGAAATAAGCTATATCATTATATGTTTGCTGTTGCACTTCTTCTAAACATTATCTGCAAACTCTCGACTGTTGCTCAAGTGATTGCTGACTGTGAAAGAGATCTGAATTGGACAGTCAACTTTGGATTGCTTCGTGAGCGAGTCTTCGTAGGAATCATCGGGCTGTGCTCTTTACAAACAGAGCATCAATCTTCTGTTTGTTGACAGAGAATTTCTCGGAGAACAATCTCCAACAGCGTACCAAAGATACACTTACATTATATGCTTTGATTGTGCAACAACAGTGACAAACAGAGTGAGAAATTGTCGTTTTGCTGTCTGTCCGTGTTGTGTTTTGGTTTGCTTTTGCCACCTAGAGCAAGCGTAAACTCGACTTGTCGCGAACGATCTGCTTGACGAGCAGCGATCAGAAATATTATTTTGTGACGTGTCTGGTCGCAGTATCAATATTGGTACAAGCTGCACAGAAGGATTGAACATGTATTTATTGCTTACATCTGTTTTCAGTTGCTAGAATTTGTTATTGGGAGGAATTGCTTGTGCTTTGTTGTTGAAATCATGAATATTTTGTTGTTTACAATGCGTCAAGTGATTCTTGTGAAGGGATTCTGAATTTACAGGAACAAATTTGCTATTAATCGAAAGCCATGTCTTTGGTCATTTACGTTGTAAAACTGTTAACTATTCTGTGCAGCAAAACACTAGAAATTCAAAGTTAAAGTAAGCCGCTTGATTTCGTGTGGCCGGTTGAAAATTGCTTGGGCCTGTGGGGAGCCGCATTGTCATTTTCTCTGGGCATCATAGGTGTTAAGAGTTTGCGCGTAATAAAATT
The DNA here is from genome assembly GCA_900245855.1 of Calvadosia cruxmelitensis. NCBI lineage: Eukaryota > Metazoa > Cnidaria > Staurozoa > Stauromedusae > Kishinouyeidae > Calvadosia > Calvadosia cruxmelitensis. Next base: position 1,936 of record OFHS01005975.1, on the reverse strand, counting down.
GGTACACAGCAAGTTGTTTGCAGATGAAGGGGGTTTGCGCTTATCCGAGTTGCTCTNTTAATTAAGAGGGTTATATTGTACGACATTTTATTTCCTCGCAGCAAGATGCTTCTGAACATGTTCTAAAGCCGACAAAATTATCGCGTCGTTGATTGGTCAAAGCAGAAGCAACCAACCAGTCAATGCTTAGAACAATCCAAAATGGCGATGCTTGTAGACCTTTGTTCGGAATCAGCTACGAATAGGCCGTTTCGTAAATCAGAGCAAAAATATTGCTTGTTATGAACTTGCAATTAGCATTTGCGTGACACATCCGAGTGTACGATCACCCTACCCCATAAATTTTCTCTACGGATTTAGAAGAATTACAAGCTTGATCCAGGAAGCTCAGAACTTCGAGAATCCGCAGAAGATTCTCATCCCTGTCAATGCGAATATAATAGCCGCAACATACACGGCAGGCCTTCAGCAAATCAAGCAAGGCTCACCGGTTTACTGTTTCCATGTTCATCTGTCGTTGATCCGACACTTGGAGGCTCCACAATGACATCATAGATGATCCCTACCAAGAAACAGAGCAGACGCCATAATCAAACAGAAGACACCTCACATCCTACTGTAAGATATAGAGGGATGGAAGGCAGGGATGGAAATAATAGTTACAAAATAATTTAAATACTTCTTTCTTCAATAGTGGTGGGTTTGTAATTAATTACTAATTTTTATTGTGTATTTTACTGCTTTGGACTTGGGTTATTGATTCTGTAGCAATAAAACCAAATCAATATGTCTTTGGTGGGTGTCGGATTCTTTTGCCTTGTGAAAGTAGGTGCTTCTTGGAAGGGTGTTATTTGAAGCAAAGGATCACCATTTTGTTTGCTGTGTCGTTCGTGAGTTGCAATTCAATATTGAAACTCTATTGGATGCTGTTGCTTCTGAGTTCCCGATGGACAATGATGCGTGAAGCTCATCTGGCCGGATCAGAAATTTGTGATCCGGTGCAACCCCTAGCCCTAGTCGAATGAAGACTATTCGCAGCAAATCAAAGAATTTGTCAGTTGTCTGCATTCGAAACACTCTGGCTGCAAATTGCACAACCAGAGTTTGACTTGACTGCCAACAACACGCCAGCTCAGCAGAACAATGGATTTCGCCATTAGTCCGTCAGATGAAAAGGGGTTTACCATAAATACCTCTCACTCTGTGTGACAACGAAAAAATAGTGGCATCGTCTTTAAAAAGTTATTCTGACTTCAAAAAGCTATGATGGACTTCCTGAAACAGTAGCTTTTCAACGCAGCTGGCTTTTAAACTTTGCCGTGCGTCAAAATATCCACTGTAGCAAACCGCCATCTTGACCCATGTTGCGGTTTGTTTATACTTGGGCTTTACGAAGGCTTCGCATTTCCAATGGTGGTGTTCGATTTCAGTTTTAACAGAAAGCAATAGTAGTCACTATAGCAACAAGTTAGTTAATCCTTTTCGCGGGTCGTCGCCACGTGGGAGAGTAACCCCAGACAAATTTCGTATAGTTTTATGACAATCAGTAAAGCCACGCAATGCAAGAAAGGTAAATTCTAAATTGCATTAGTTGACACTGATATTTATGGAAAGTGGTCGACTGTGCTGCATTATTTGCGGGGAAGAAGGGGAATCTCTTTCAGAATGTCGGGATCTGAATTCATGGACCACACTCAGCAAAGCTGCAAAAATCATCCAGAGGCCACAACACAATCATCACTACTGTGTTAGGCGAGTGTGGATTGCCCGAAGTTCCTGTGCTTTACCACCGCTCTTGTAGGTCGACATTTACTCACAAGAAAGATTTAGAAGCACTGAGTCCTTGTTCAAATGAAACTCTGCCTGCTGCAAAGCGATCTCAAAGAAATGCCTCTCAAGCCAGCCCCCTTATTCTTCCCGATCAATGTTTATTTTG
>OFHS01005972.1:0-10841 GCA_900245855.1 Calvadosia cruxmelitensis | reverse complement strand
TTATTGCTCAACTTTAGTCGAGTCATTGTCTTCCTATTGTCTTTCTCGCAAAGCAGCCTAGTCCGCGAAAGATAGATGATGTGAGCTTGTGAAGAAGAAAAAAACACTCCGTTTTCCCCCTCTCATAGCATAGACGTCACATTACCATAGTAACCGTGAGTCAAAAAGAGGAAAGGAACTGCCTTTTTAATGTTATGTAGAATGAAGTGAAAAACTTTTATTGGCTAATGTTTATACTACAGCATTGTTTAGTTGGCTAATTATCTGGTATCAGATCATCTGATATCCGATTATTTAATTTATTAGATATCCCATATGCGTAATCTGAATCACAATAAACTGTAGACTGTTTCCATAACTACGTCAAACAACACATCAATATTGAGTTCTGCCTTCTATATTTGTATTCTTTTCATTATTGTTGGTAAATAAAGACATAATTATTCTCTAATATGTATAATTGTAGGCTATATATGAACAAGAACTGTAACCCTATTTAACTTTCTGGAGCCATACATTATACAGTACATTAAATAAAAATCATACTTACAAAAGATTATTTACAGTTATATCAGGTCGTCAAGAATTGATGGCTTCAATTTCGGAAGTGGCATGTAGTCCTTCATCTCTGCTTTCTCGGTTGTACTTGAACCAGTGGAGCATGGAGAGTTGGACGTTGGCTTCCCTTTCCTACAATTAATAAATGATTTAATGATACCAGGTCTCGATATAAGATAATATGTGAACATTGTAAAATTAGTATTGCGTCAGATAACTGAGAATCACAGAGAATCTGTAGTCTGGGAACCTATTCATTCAGTGTAACTTCATTATTATCGCTATGATTTTCCATCCACAAATCGCGATAATAAGCGGGTCGTGATGTTAAGAGGGTTAAAATAGCTAATTCTGACTGAACTTGGTTCCCAGACTGAAGTGCTATGAAACGGGTTGGGATATTAACCGAGGCGATGATACAGTAAAACCTGTCTATAATGGTCATTTATGAGACATAAGAAAAATGACCCTTATACACAGGTGACCTTTATGTCCAGGCTGATTTCTATAGAAAATGTCATTTGGAGGTTACGAAGAGTGGCCTTTATACATAGGTAGCTGCTCTATAGAGGTGGCCGCTAATACAGGTTCGACTGTATTAACCGGGTTACACTGTAAATTGAAAACATTTTCGGGAAGCAACTGGACTTACTCTTGAGGTAGTCCTGGTCAACATGACATGATTCATAATAAGATAGGTGCAATGTTAGTTTATGAGATCACACAACAGCAACAATACTGAGGGCTTTTCATATTAAATTACACAAGAAAAACTATTCAAACGGCTCGGTTTAATTAAATCAAAGTCTGACAATTAAGTATTATGAATTAACTTACCATTCTAATCGTTGTTATTTATCAGAATTATTGCGTCACTCAAATGGTCAATTAGTTATACAGTGAAACCTTTCTACATATATAATGGTCACTTCGGGAACATAAGGAAAATGACCTTTATAGGCAGGTGGCCTTTTTGTCCAGGTTGATTTCTATAGAAAGTGTCATTTTGGGGTTATGAAGAGTGGCCTTTATACACAGGTGGCTGCTTATACAGGTTTGACTGTAATTTACACCATACTTACCTTGCTGAACTGTCAGTTTCATTATCTCCCACCAAACCATTTGCATAGTTGAGCAGCTCCTCTGGAGTCATACAATACACCATGCGCAACACAGGCCTCTCTACTCCATCTGTGTTCCTCCTGTTGTGTAGAGCAGAATACAAAAAAAAAATAGCACAGGCAAACATCCACTTTGAAGTCATACCATCATGCAGCTACTTACAGCCCAATTTCAGAATGTCTTCTCTTGGAACTAGTCGCCTCGCTAGCATTCGTCTGCAACATCAAAAGCGTGTTAAATTACAAAACCGTAAGCATTTATGTTAGAATATGCCTAACTGTGTATAATGCACACTACATTACAGTCAAACCTTTATTAGCGGCCACCTCTATAGAGCAGCCACCTGTGTATAAAGGTCACTGTTTACAACTCCAAAATGACACTTTCTATAAAAATAAACATGGACAGAAATACCACCTGTCTATAAAGGTCATTTTCCTCAGGTCTCAAAGGTGGTCATTATAGACAGGTTTCACTGTATTAGTTATAAAGAGGTAATCCTCACAACCAGTGTTTCAAGCTGTCTGGAGCTATTGTTTCTGCAGCGACTTGCTCACTGACTATATTCCCATTTGCTTGTAGAATAGATGCCTTGATTCATGTCAGAAGCCTGTTATAAAAATTTCTCACTTATTAATTACTCTAGTTCAAATTCCAATGCAACAGGTTGAAGGAACGCCGGTTCATTTCTAAATGAGGTTTACTATGTAAACTAATCAGAGACATGATTTCGAAGCAATTACAAATCCTTGCAATGATCCAACACATTTGAGCTCTGTTTTAATTAATATAAAATTAAAACTTACTCTATTTGGTAAATGAACAATATGACAATTATCTGATCTCTTTCTAAGATGTTCATTTCTAGCATTTTTTATCAACATTTTGCATTACCGTGTCTCTTTTCATCCAAGCAGGTAATGTGCGATGCTCCTGTGAAAAACATTATATAACATAAATAATTAGATATGAATACGCTTCTCTGGCAAGGATTGACGTAAGGATTTCTGATTGAGATTATATGTACCAACCCGAGTAATATTTAGAGGAAGACACGAGCAAAGTGTAAAATCACAAGAGAATCTTATTTTGTATTTTGTTTTATAACGATAAACGTGAAATGCAAAATAATATCCAAAAGTAGGAAAACAAATCATCAAGAATGCACAGCTAAAGCTATTGATGCTGCAAGTTAAAGTGAACACAGTTTAATTGCCAAACCCTCTCTTTCACTGTATTAGTTATAAAGAGGTAATCCTCACAACCAGTGTTTAAAGCTGTCTGGAGCTATTGTTTCTGCAGCGACTTGCTCGCTGACTATATTCCCATTTGCTTGTAGAATAGATGCCTTGATTCATGTCAGAAGCCTGTTATAAAAATTTCTCACTTATTAATTACTCTAGTTCAAATTCCAATGCAACAGATCGAAGGATTGCCGGTTCATTTCTAAATGAGGTTTACTATGTGAATTAATCAGAGACATGATTTCGAAGCAATTACAAATCCTTGCAATAATCCAACACATTTGAGCTCTGTTTTAATTAATATAAAATTAAAACTTACTCTATTTGGTAAATGAACAATATGACAATTATCTGATCTCTCTCTAAGACGTTCAATTCTAGCATTTTTATCAAAATTTTACTTTACCGTGTCTCTTTTCATCCAAGCAGGTAATGTGCGATGCTCCTGTGAAAAACATTATATAACATAAATAATTAGATATGAATACGCTTCTCTGGCAAGGATTGACATAAGGATTTCTGATTGAGATTATATGTACCAACCCGAGTAATATTTAGAGGAAGACACGAGCAAAGTGTAAAATCACAAGAGAATCTTATTTTGTATTTTGTTTTATAACGATAAACGTGAAATGCAAAATAATATCCAAAAGTAGGAAAATAAATCATCAAGAATGCACAGCTAAAGCTATTGATGTTGCAAGTTAAAGTGAACACAGTTTAATTGCCAAACCCTCTCTTGCGCTAATGGATGTGGGTTCCTTATAGCCTCACTGAGCAGGTTTTCAAAAATTAATTAAAAAATAGAAGACTAAATTTAATCTGGAAAAATCAATGTGTATTAAATATATAAATAGGAAACATTGGAAAAATCAGATACATTACAGCTGAAGACCTAACGGGAAGTCAGGTTATGTGAATGAAGGTTCTAAGCCTACCTTTTTCTGCCCAAATTTGCTTGGTTGGCTCGAAGAGGCTTTCCTTTTGCATATTTCATCAACTTTGCTGCAGTTTTCTTCAGGAGGAGGAACCTTTGTGATTGAATAGATACAGCATCCCTTCACAGTGAAATTTGCAGAATATATGATTAAAAGTACATTATACAGTTGCGTTAAAAATCTTGTATGAATTACGGTCAATTTTACCTACAATTACATTCTGAAAAGCGTTGTGCTGTGTGCTGTCAATTTGCTGACCCAAAAAGGTTTTCTATTGGTCGATATGTGTTACTTTTGCTATTTGACGCACCATTTGATCAGATCAATCGCAGTTCTTTTGTTTGGGTCAACAAGTGTGATGTCAGTCACAATTAACATCTCAACATTTGATTATGAATTACAATTGCCTTAAGTCATCAATAATCGCTTCCTACTTCAGTCTAGTCTATCTATAATTTAAAACCGTATGTAGCTGCTGTCAATTGTAACGTTCTCATTTCCTCGTTGTATTCACTGTCTTGCCAGACGCCTGGTCATAAAAAGGTGCTCTAGCTACAACTGACATGTGAATCCTTTCGTCATCTCTCCCTGTCTTGGATCAAAGCGCAGCACACAAATACATCACACCATTATGTATGCCCGCACCATGCTCTAATTACTACAGCATCATAGCAAGGGGGTTGCTTTGTTTAGGTCTTAAATTTCAGCTGAAGTGCCGCATAGAAATTCTAAGTGCAGCATATGATGCTGGTCGAAGCTGTTTAAATCAGGAGCTCGCATTACCTACTATCCAATAAACTAGAATTTAATTAACTGGATTTAGCTGTATTTTATAATTAAATGCAAGACATCCTGAATTTATTTGGAAATTGCCATGCTACGTATGCCTTCATGCTTTGAACTCACCGTAGCCAGAGGACAGTCAGGGCCCTCACAACATTTCAGCAGAGCGGCCAAAATGTGTTTGCAGCATCTCTTGCCTTCTTGTTTCTTAAAATCATAACAGTCACATTGAAATTGTTTCACCGTGCCTACAATTAAAATACAAACATTTGACAACAGAATTTCAATCGTAAAATAGGACGCTAACCAGTCCATGGTGGGGCAAATTTATACTTTATGGTTAGCCATTTGGTTTGCGAGCTGCTACATGCTAGGTCTACAGGTTCACTGGCGCAGTGACAAAATATTATCTAATTTAATATTTAGTTCGATCTCAATTTAAAACTGAAATGTCTTAAAAGGTACAATATCTTACAACTGGTATCAGTGGTATGCGCATTAAGCAAGGATTATGTCAGTGATGTCATGGGGCAAATGGTTAGAGAATGGTTGCTCAGCATCGTGCTGGATCACAATGTCAACACATCATTGAGAGTGTCCAAACGGTAACTGCTGTATATATAAGCCTACTTCTCAAACACAAGCTACAGTTCATACGGGATGGATACATCTATGATGATTGACGCAAACACGGAAACCACAACAAGGAGTTCAATCTATCACAGATATGCAACTGCAGACTGGAATTAAGAATTCATGTGAGCTGTTTATGATAATTATGGTGGTGTAAATATTGGTGGTGTATTACAAGGTGATACGTTGTCTCCATTTTTTAAAAATATATTTGTTGATTATGTCTTACGCCACGCCTGTCCTGACAGGTGCGGCTTCACGCTCAACCGTCGAAGATCATCACACCATCCCGAGAGATGCCTCCACGACCTCGACTTCGTTGACGACATCGCCATCATCTCCAACAGCGTCGCTGACGCGCAGCAGACGCTGACAAAACTGGAGTGGGTGTGTCGTACCGTCGGTCTGAAAGTCAACACGACCAAAACCAAGTTCATTGCAATCGGCTTCGATCAAGCACAGCTAACAACATCTGTTGGTCCTATTGCGCGCGTCAAGTCGTTGAAGTACTTAGGGTCAATCTTGCCATCAACCAAAGACGACATTGCAAGTCGTCGAGGCATGGCATGGGCCGATCTAAGGCATTTGAACAGATTCTGGTCATCTGATGCTGCTCAGCATTTAAAACTACGTTTGTTCCGTCACACGATTGAGCCTGTGTTCTTGTACGGATGCGAATCTTGGGTTATGTCTGATTCAGTTTTGAGCCGTCTAAACCCATCTTATGACGCTCTGCTGAGGCATGCCCTTGGTTACCACTGGCCTAACATCATAGCCACCGCTGAATTGAGACGTATGACACCGTCAGGGTCTGCTGTTGTTCAATCAAAGAGACTCGGGTTTGTAGGCCATTTCGTGAGATCTGAGCCCTACGCCCGCCAGCCACTCCACGACGTCATCACCTGGAAGCCGTCCGAGATGCGCCGCCAAGGACACAGCAGGGTGGTATTGTATGGTGATGTATTGAATGTTGATTTGTCTTTCTTTGGTGTTACTTTGTCAGCCGCGTCTGACCATGATTTATGGCGTAGTTTATGTAATAAGTGCATTAAGAGGAAGAGGGACGGGCTCTTCATGTAGAGGACCGTCTATATTATTATTATTATGATAATTATGCAGTGAGTTGGCAAATTGGCATTTTACACCCACCCGTGGATAACAGCACTTTGCTACCGACCTTTCTCCTGGTCGACTATGGCAATGATAGAGTAAGGTTCCTTGTTTGGCTCGGAACCTCGACCTGTAGATACACAAAGAAAAAGGCACGGTCATAAGTATGATTCAAATGCATGCCAAATCTGATGATTTGTAAACTCATGAAAACAACTCAATTATTGCTGTCACAGGAAACGAAAGTGCTTTTCGACCCATTAGAATATTTTTGTTGCAAAACATTATAAAAACAAGTTTACAACAACCTTTCCCCTGACTTGAAACTATAATCATTAGGTACGCAGGGGCAACAGGGCATGTTGGATAATGTGACCAAAAGATTCGCTAGGCCTACATATTAGGGTCTTTGGGAAAAATGCAGCAAATATCATTATATATCTTTACATATAGAGATACGATTAGCCATTCGGTTGTCCAGTCATGCGGGTCGGACTAGGTATAAGATTAGGATATATTTAGTGGCCTACCAGCTAGTCTATAATATACATCATACAATGATCCCAAAAGATCGCAAATTTGATGCATCTTACATTTGCATGTAATTGTCTTCGTGTTTCCATTTTCACCAGAATTCAGCGTTTCAATATAGAAACACAGTTTAGGAATACAAGCAAGTGCTTTGTTGCACTGCCCATCGTTTTTTGCCAGTGAAAAAACAACACTTCTGTTAAGAGATTTCATTCCATTCACAACGACGCCATGTTTGTTTTGGCATGCATCGAGCAGCAAGATAGTGACAAGATAACTCCGCCTTATCTAACCAATCATGAAGCTGCGTTTCTTCCACTTTCTCTCCATTGGATAATATATGAAGAGAGTGTACTGCACCAAGATATTTGAAGTGGGCAGCTTTCTCGTTTCCATTCTTCTCGCCTCTTGTCAAGAATGCGGTGCGACTTTCATTCCAAAACAGTAACATTCAATGTGTGATGTTGGCGTTTGCGAGCTGCACAGTCAACTGCAGCAGCACTGAAGGATGCCAGCCTGGAAGCCATTTGAACGACCGACCTTCGGAGTTGGTAAGCTGAAATAGAAGTTTGTTGCTATCACAATCTCATCTTGTTGCGTTCTTTGCTTTCAAAGTGCTGCTGTTCTTTGAGTTTATATCCGGAAGTGCTCACCGTGGATGCTGCTCACTTTGACCCATTATCGACTTTGTTTATACTTAGACTTCAAACACTCCTTACTAATTTAAACTAAACGTCTAGAATTGCACTCAGTCAAACGACCTCTTCGTCTATTTGGCTTCGTTGCTGTTTTCCCTTTTGCCGATATTTGCTAATTTCACGAACAATAATCGTTTGTTCATCCTCCCTGTTTACGAATGGCAGCTAAAGAACAGCGCTTTTGTTACTGTTTGATTGTATGTCTGGGATGTTTTCATCATGTTTAAGCCCCGTGACACCTTATCAGCATCAGTGATACGAGTTACTAGTGTAAGGCTTCATTTGCTTCCAATTCACTCCATCATATGAATACAGTTTGACTTCTGGAATGTGTGGCACGCAGAACCGATTCTAACATATTGACATTGATTTGTTTGCTAAGATTTCGTATTTCAGCGAGCCTTTAATAAATGTTCTATCAGAGTGTTTCCTTCGCTAGACGCAGAAGAGGTTATTATCGCTTGTCAGTTCACGACAGTACCAACAATGGGTGTTGAAATTGTTAGGTTGTATGCGCCATTGCCCTTTATGTATGCCTACAGTAGCCTAGTGTTGGCAGGCGTGTATATGAGGATGATGACGATATTAATGACCTTTTACACCTTCTAGTATTAGCTGGGACCTGAATGGAATAAACTCAATAGATTCAACTCAATGATCATAGAACATTTTAGATAAAAACTAGCATTAAGAAATATATAATGATTTCGCCCCATTTGGCGCCGGTCTCTCTCTCGATTATTCGATTGTTGCGTGATTGAGAGTTGAAATATATATATAATATATATCTGAATAAATGATGATGATGATGACTTTTGCTTCTTAGTCTTTGATTTTGATTCATTTTAGCAATATACAGCTTTGAAGGCAAAGGAAAGCATTGCTTACCTCTAAATCTTGGTGAATCTGTCCAGATACTTGAGGAATACCCAGGTAAGCAACAAGAGAATTTCTTTTCAAAATTCCCTTTCAAAATGTGCGGGTCACATTTAGCTCTGATTAATTATATGGTACAACATTAAGAAAAACAAATTAGAGTGTGATTGTATTGGTTTTGTCCAAATTGGGTAAGAGTTGCAATTTTTCAAATAGCACCTTGTTGTCGAAACGGTCAAGCTGTTGTTTAGCATATTAAACGAGATGTGGCAGGCCAAGCAGAACTGAGAAGTTTGGTGAAATTTTTCTACTTCTACAGTATAGATAATAAGCTTGTGATACATACGCACATAGTTAGATGCGTCATTGTTATGTTGAGCAAATGATGTTCGGTTTATTTGTATTTATTTTCAAGCATTTCTATTAACTCTATTGCAGAGCATGCTAAGCATTACTATATATAGATAACCAGTTACATGCTTGTTAGTATGCCGGACAATGTTGACTAATGTATACATTTGCTACTTACTTTCTTGTTGATTGACTTTGTAGGATGGTATCGAGGGTTCTGCTTGCAAAACAAAAGCACAAAGGTAATTTATACTTACTTATGTAGATCTCCTGTTGCCAGGATGAAGTTGTCCCAATATCCCTGGAACATCAAGCAAACTTCTTTTTTCAGGAGCAGCCTTGAATAGGTTGACTGCAAGCCTACTTGACCTTCATAACCCAAATGTCATATAGTGAATTGACTTATTCACACAAATGTCTGTGTAAAGCGCATTGCTGAATATGGCTAAAAGATGACGAAGGCATTTCATCTATTTGAAGCATGCACAGTGTTAGACAGCTGAAGCATTACTAGATTGTGTTATGGCCCTGTTTTCTATCATAACATCTATTCATCTCCAAAACTGCTTTTATCCTGGAGAGACATTTCGTCGTTTTCAGAGATTATTGCCTTTGAAACTGATTTTATGCAGGAGAGAGAAAAAATTTTCAGACATTATTGTTCTTATAAATAGTTATGTGCCCACTGGTAATGACCTTGTTTTCCTGCTATTTCAAACTGACATTTTTGTTTCAAATGTGTATGATTTTTGTTTTCTTCGATGTTTGTGTTTTCTTGATGTAGGGAATCTTCCCTGCCCCCTTCATTCACTTGAAAGATGACATCGTACAACAGCAGGCGTAAGTTGTGTGACAGCCTGAATCTTGTTACTTCCATTGTTTGTTGATTATAATAGACTACACTCCATGAATTGCTGGTAAAGGGTTACAACACGGCAGCCATGTTTAGGTTACATGATCCAAGCTAAGCCATCTTAATTGGGAGATACAAAGAAAGCATCTGAAAACACCTGCATTAGCAATTGTTTTGTAACTTTGTGAGTGCAATCAAGCAACATTCGAAAAGTGCCGATCAAACAACGTAGAACAATCAGAGAGATCCTAACATTTTGTTTAGATCCCAAGAGACTTTCAAAAGTTTGTCAGCAGTGAAATGATGACAGCAGACATCTTGGTCTAAACTTCCAATCAAACCTGCCAATTAAAGGCAATTATGATGTGAAAAATTAAGCTGATGCTACATGATTTTGTTTTGATTGCAGGCCTGTAGAAGCCGTTGTGAATGACGAGGTGCCTCTGATTGAAGAACTTACATCAGTGCTGAGAGAATGGGGTGCTATTTGGAAGCAGCTATATGTGGTAAGGAGTGGCTATTTGAGTTACTGTTTGGAGATTGTTTCTGTCTTAAATCTTAAGAGCATTCCTTATGCTGTAATCACGTGCAAGTGTCTAATTGTGCACTGGTACTAGAACTTAGGTAGTTAGATTTTTGGATGTGGATGATAATCAGTGCCACGTCCTGTTTTGTCGATGGGTGCCAATGCGCCTAACCAGGCGCTGTAGTCCACCTGCGGCAGCTAATTTGCAAGACTGCAGTATCTGACGCTGCACTGTAAAACCCACACTCGTTAGTGGAGTTTGCAGCGTGTCGAGTAATCAGATATATTTTGATAAACTACGTCCATATTCCTTTTGCATTTTTCTTTGACAATGTGTCTGTTTGTCAGTTGTTTACTACTACAGTCGAACCTGTACTAGCGGACACCTCTCGTAAGCGGACACCTCTTGTAAACGGACACCTTTCGGTCCCCCCGTCAAAAATTCAATAGATTGCACCTCCTGTAAGCGGACACCTGTCCAACGCGGACAGCGGACACTTTTTGTGAGTCCCTTGCGGACAACAAACCTCCCATAAGCGGACATTGCTTTGTGCTACCGGTTGTTGCAAGGTGTTTCTTTGAAGGTCGAGTTCTATTTACGCGCACGATCACGCGGAC
>OFHS01005970.1:0-10846 GCA_900245855.1 Calvadosia cruxmelitensis | reverse complement strand
AGGGCACTGTTTCACCGAATGACGAATCCCAAAATGTTTGATTTCTTTTGTTTCAAAATGGATTTCCCGCTGTTGAACTGTATAACATGCAGTCTACAAAAGGTAGGTTTCGTATTGATGAACCCTAAGTAGGCTGGCCCTAGCACAACTGCCTTCAAATGCTTCTCACTCTCGCTGACTCTGCTTGGGTAACATTCCTATAGGATAATTGACTAGCAACAAAAGGGCGTGGCTTCAAAATTCGCACTAGTACAATCTCTCCAATCGTTTCTCGCTTGCAGAACTCAGTCAATGTTATCTACAGACTGATGGATCATTCGCCATTGCTCTACAAGCAACTACATTGCCCCAGCGCGCGTTTTCTGGGAGGCGATATAACATTAATAACNCAACTTCTAATTTAAATCACACGCTGTGAAATCGTTACGACTGCACTTGCAAGATTCGTTATCGATGTTTACAGTCTTGCAAGCTTTCTAGCAACTTAAATCTATGTCGTTTTCTTCTGCCTCACAAACAGCATTTGTTAAAGGAATGGGCCGCTGTAACCCTCTGTCGAATTCTGGGGACGTTATTACATAGCATTGTCTGGCGTGTGTCACGTGGCCTCAGCATCTGTTTCTCGGAAGTTATTGACATCATTATGACATTCAGAAAACATCAATACAATAGAATGTCCGGTAGAAATTATACCTTGCATCGCGGGTAAGCTCAGCTAGTACATTTACAAATGTACTATAGTCATTCAGCGACGAGGCAGCTTTGCTCATAAGTCGACCTCAGTCACATATATACGATTGCATTGGACTATGTTGTGGTAAGGGCTTGTGTTGTAATTGATGTCTAACAAGAGTTTCAAGTAGTTCTTATTTTTTATTTCACGTAAGCGACGAAGGCAGTGCGCGATGGCTACAAGAGCAAGCTCAAACAAAGAGAAAACAGAAGCACCCAGGCAGAGGCCCACTGTTCCACCAATCGTCCACAAGAAAGCGAATTCGTCGAAGGCAGGCACCTCTTCTGCAGTCCTGTACGGCAACTTGGAGAAGCTAACCAGAACCCTGACAAAGTTTTCCTTCAGGAATTCCGCGGACGCATTCGCCTGGCTTGACATTCATCTTCCTGCCAAAGTTATAAATTTTCGGCATTTTTCGATATCATTCGAATACCTCGGCCATGTCGTTGAGCTGGTTCGAATTTGATACTCTGCAGTGATACATTGGAATGGGCAATGACATGCATCGCTAGTCAGCACAGGAATTTCTTGGCAACTGTAGTTTGCATTACCATGTGATTTCAATAGAGAAGAGGCCTTCATGTACTGAGTCAATGCGATTGGTAGTTGACCATTGCAGCTTCTGCCCATGATGGTTGCTAGGCAACTAAGATGACAACCAACAATGGCATAACTTCCATCGTAGTGTTAGGAAATTGAAGCACTATCTGTTGTGCAATTGCTTTTATGAGGATCTTGTAGCCTCTTATATCCGAGAGTCTGCATGGAGATGACTGCCGGCGTCCCTGCTGCCAGCAAGATGCGTTTAGAGTTCATAAGAGGTGCTTCCGAAGGGAAGTGGATGGCGAGGGATACACCGTTTCCCGTATTAGACGTCTCACCAACTCCGTCTCCAACCGGAATGAGAATTGCAAAGCCTAATTCTACCATCGGTAGGAACTGCTTCATTTTNTTCCGTTCAAATTATTGTTACGCAACTAGCGAAGTCATTGCGGATCGTGATATTGTCTCTTTGACATGGTCAATGGGCTAACGAACAGAAGTTTCTGTCTGTGTATATTTCCGTGACGTTGTTGTTGCTCATGCTGCAGTTGGCTTCGCGGGATCAATCACGCACATTGCAAACGTAAACGCCGGAAGCTCCAGGTTTGGATAATGAATGACAGAAGATTTCATGAAGGTCTCGTGGCGTTGGAACTTTTTGTAGCTGCTGTATGCCGCAAAGATCAGAGACGCCGTCAGTCCAAGGAATAACAAAATCCAGAAAGTCTTCGAAGCAAGATGGTGGGAAGATGCCACTCGTGGAATGCCGTGGATCGTAAGCGAAGACAACGACAAATCCATCTTCAGTCACGGTGTCAGTCACGTACGGCGAGATAGCACCGAGTGTTCGTCTTACGTGTTGGTCACAGTCTGAGTCGCACAATACGAGATATCACTGATTGTTGATTCAGCGCCTTGGTCACATTGCTAGTCACGGAAATCGGCCTCAAACTATGAAAGAGAAAGGTACCAATTCTCCCATTAGGAATCAGCCACAACAAGCAACACAGTACTATACTAAATGCAAAAAACTATCGAAAAGGTATTTGTAATTCAAACACCATTCTTTCCCGTTCAGCACATACTGCAAACGTGGTTTTTAAAGAAGGAACGCTGCTTGTGCTTCAAGCACTCTGTCTTTCATCAAAATGTTGAATGAAGTACTTCATTTTGTAAATAACTTTTACAACTTTGTATAAGCTAGAACATCGAATCCGGGTAATTTGGAACTGAGAAAGATCTGAACTATTCTCGGATCAATCAAATATCGGATAAAATGGAAATGATTTTCAATGCACAGTCAAACCTGTATTAGCAGCCACCTCTACATAGCAGCAACCTGCAGTGTACAACGGCCGCTCTTCATAACCCTAGAATGGCACTTTCTTTAAAATCAACTTGGTTGGAAAGGCTTTCTGTCTATAAAGGCCATTTTTCTCGGGTTCTAGAGGTGGCCAATAAAGACAGTGTAATGTTCCAGAAACAACTCAACAAAACCATAATCGCTTACATTGGTAAGAATGTGGAAAGGCATAAATATTTCAGGTCGGTACGACGCTCATGCCTCAGAGCCCACAACAATAAAATCAGGAGAACTGGTAACTAATGACATCATTAATCAACATTCAAGCTAGAAATGACGTCACTGGTTCAAAGCAAGACATTGCAGTAAGCCTACTTCAGCGAACATGTGTGCTCCTATCTGAATATCGCATAATGTAAAATTCAATTAATCAGATTCAGATATTCAGTATCTGCTTGAATCATCAGCTGCATGAGCTGCTTTCAAATGAAGGAAAAAGTATATTGCTGCCAATCACTGTAACATATTTCTAGAACTTTCCATGCTGTTTATGATGTAATCTCCAATTATGTAATGATGTCATATTCTATTTATATCACTTTACAAATAAAATATGACGCCAATCAATCTTCTAGAATTTTCCAAGAATGTGCTAAAAATAGAACATGACATCAGTGTGATTCTAGAACCTTCTAGGAAGGCATCATGTGATATAGCCTGCTGTGAAACAAGAGGTGGCCTGATTGTTGTGTTTTTCGGACAAATATGCTGCTAGGGAGTGTGCAATATTATGGGTAAACGAATGGATGTTTATGTAAGCTGATTGCTTGGAATTATATACTCTGATATTGGAAGATTGTCTTGGGTTGCTCCTCCAACTATCATTTTCAAAAGAATTCTGGAACGCAATCTAAGGTAGATTGTGACAATCACCAAATGGCAAATTACATGATGTGTTGTTTTAAGATGTCAATATGGGATTTGTTTCGTGGGCATAATAATCACGTGATCTCGGCAGGAAGAACCGGATTATTCGATAAACTACGATTAAAAGCAAGAAAGATATAAGGTATCAACTGCACCGGAGGATAAAGCAGAAAAGTGGAAGTCACCATTTAGCTACATTATAAGACACAACATTATTCACATCATCAAGTTCTCTCCTTATATTCAGGCGGCATGCACTTCTCGAAAATGACAAAAGTTTAGTTTGTTGATCCTTTGAAATACCTCGAATTGTTCCTGCTCGCAGTTTTGATCTCCCGTTTGGCTGCGCTACAGATCAAATTTATAATTTTAGTTCTCCTTAAAGGCGTTCCTTAGATGCCAGTTGCTTCTCTTTGTCATCCGTCAGACGAAACTGATAATTGTGATGTCATATATTTGGGCTGCTATTCCTTCTTAACGCGAATATAACAAACGCCGAATACCGACAGCTGCACATTCTAAACTTGCAACCCAATCAAGATCGTTTTCGGTGGCTATGGCAACATCAAAATCAGTAAACCTATTCATCACTTCAATGAAGCAGTTAGTGATGTTAGGAAATGCTTTTGAAACAGTCTTTGTCAAATCCAACCCAGCGATGGAGATAATTTACTCTCTCAATAATGTTGTCAGGAAATTCATCACGCACGAAGAGCAAAGAGAAACAGGAATTGAAGTCAACTCGCTCTTCTACTGTCGATTTTCGCGCTCTTTGCGATTGAACCAGACCGAAAAATAACAGAATATGTTTTGTAGTCTGGGTTGTACTCTAATTTTTCTCATTCAGTACGAAGTAACTCAAACTGTACATTTTAAATATGGTAATTGGATATCTATGTTATTTGCTGCCAGAAACAGACACTTTTTGGCTGAACGGTGGAGGTACCTAGGGGAATTTTTACGAGTTCCATCACCCCCATGAAAAGAGCTGGCTCTCTTGTCTGAACGTTTCGAGCCACCTCTGCACTGATGATAATTGTGCAATTCAGCGCGTTACACTAAGCCCCTCGCCACCACGGCAGCAACATAGTTCAAGCTGCAAGTCCTGTTGGGATTTGAACACCGCACCTGGAAAATGAAAGCCAGCGCTCCTGTCACTACCTTTTATTCTCAGTTGTTGATGCATTAAGATTACAATATAGCTAGGAGTGACCGTCAATGCCTACGCATAACGTCAGGGATGCTATGCCGGTGACATCCACAGTATATATTGCACGACTACTCGTCAGCGGCTACAAGCACACAGCGTAACCTAACGAAAAAATACACGATTGCACAAAAGAAAAATATTTTCATAAGATAATTCAATCCTTTAAAGAGTCAAAGCATAAACAAAAATGTTTCTTCTACTTACAGTTAACCTTCAGAATAGCTAATATATAGCGCAAGGTGTTTATAGCCTTACTTCCAAACATTTGACCAGCAGTACACAGTTCTTTGCTTTAGCGCTTTTTATTTTAATTTGACGGACTATTGCATGCTGTGTACGGGCAGAGCGACATAGTCTTTCAGGGATTCTGCACGACAGCCTAGATGTTTGTCTGTCATAACAAAGAATAATCGATAATACGCCACATAATACAAATAATACAGCGAACTTATGGAATATGCTCCTGCCTGGTATCAACAATGTAACAATCCACCATACAATCGCATGTGATTGATCAAGCATACGTTTGTGATAATGTTATTCGTCTTTCGTAAATTTGCCAAACGAGGAGAAATTCCATAATGGCGGAGGAGAAATATCTTCTACGCCAGGCAAATGATTTTCGCTGTATCTGTTGAGATGATAGATGCGCCCGTCGAAGAACAGTCGTTTGGGGATGGTCCAAATGGAATTGATTGTTGTCATGAGCTTGCTGGTTTTGTAGCTTCTGAACGCTGGACTCGTTTGGAGGTAGTATTTCATCTCCATCACTTGATCGAGGATCAAATCGACGAAAAACAATCTCAAGAAAATGCTGAAGAAAAAGACGATAACCTGGCTCCATTGGGAATTTTTACTAGCCAATGTTTCTATGGCGGCAGATTGATGTTTTTCATCAGAAAGCTTGTAAAAGGCAGAGTGGAATGGTCCAAAATAGACGTTGTAAAACGCTCTAGGACTTTTTCTGAAAATCTTCCACGCACTTGGATAGAATCCAGCTATCTTTGCCACATCGTCCAGATAGATAATAGGTTGAACAAGGCCAGCAATTCGATTGGAAGCGTCTTTGAAGTAGTCCTCCCAAAACAGTCTGTCCTTTGTGATTGATGCTGTTCTGTCCTCTTTATTTGACATGGCAATAGTGCCATTAAAAACTGCTGTCACCCATCTTGACTGAAGCTCAACTACGAAGGGAATAGAACCAACGATTGGCCGGACGAACCCAATAAAGGCTAAACTCGGATCTTCGTTTGAGATGCACATCTTGCAGCACTCCTTAATTGAAGAAGGACGATATTTTTCCTCTAAAATGTCAACATTGTGCCTGAATCCAGTGCATGAGATGATGTTATCAACTTCTTCTCGTGTTCCATCTGTAAACACAATCGTCTTTCCTTCAATATGGTCAATCATGCCTTTAGGAATGACACTGCCATCTTCTACATAAGTAAGAACATCAGCGCACTTGTTGATGAAAGAGTGGAATGACGCTGTCTTTGATTTGAATTCAGGTATTCCATGACCTTCGTACGCCAGCAGCGAACCTCCACTCAACCATCTTTGAAACAGTCTCTTCCCTTCAAATAATAACAATAATATCATTATCGTCGTCATCATCATCACGTAACTCTATCGAAATAATAACATTCACAGAATACACGCGTAGAAGGCATGCTTGGCCGTTACACTTTACGGTGGATTATAATAATAATAGATCGCGACACGCAAAAGTAATTTTATTCGTGGTCATGCTTTCCTACTCGAAGAACTTGTATCTGGCTTCCCCTCCCTTGCGTCACATATCTCTTTGTCGGATTGTCCTATCGTGTTTCCCTTGGTTATGAAGAGCTCTGGGCGGAGACAACAGCCTTAGAGTCAAAACAGGTTTTGAAAATTGATTAAAACAGGATTTTCTGTATATAAATTATCGAAAACTAGTGTCAATCAAAGCTAGATCGTGCTGTTCAGACTACGAACCTGATTGGTCGTGAACTAGTCACTCATTATGCATCAGAAATCCAGCTGAAATCCATCGCTCGCATTGAGCAAACACCCAAGTTTGCACCATTCAGGAAACTACTCTTATTGCTCAAATTGTATAAAAGCTGGCAAATGTAGTTTTATTTTAGCTTTTCCCTTTGAGACTTCCTTGAGCACTGGCGTGCTGCTGTGAGCCAGTGCAGAGTGTCATCGTTGGTGCGCTCGAAAGTCTCATGAGAAGAAATTCAAGCAGATTGCAACAAAACACGTGGAACATGGAGGCACGATGCCAGGATCCTCTTTACAATTTTCCAGGCTTTGAAAAACGAGGAGAGCGAGAGCGCAGCCGTGCAGTAGATTTTAATGGCGCTCTTGGCCTGCTTTACTACTCCTGACCATGCGCTGACTGTCGCAGCTACGGAATATACCGGACTGTGTCCTTCTGCTTTCAAATGGCACGAGGCACGTTGACATTTTACTGCCTGCTTGCAATGTAGAATTCCCCTCGTAATTTATCTGGCGACTGGCAAATTATGATTGATGGCGTATTCCTGTCATCGCCCAGAAAGCTCTTCCAGTGAAAACAAAAGCCCAAATGCCAGCAGGTAAGAAGCAAGCGCACAGATTTCATTCAACTCATTATTGTCGGTGTGAACTCATGATGCTGAAACTCAGTTGGCTGGATGGCTGTAACATGTTGATCATTTTAGTGATTTATGCTTTGAATTATTCAGTGCATTTATTGCTGCTGGTATCAGTTTCCAGCTTTGGTGAGCTCGAACTGTTGTGGGAAACAACAAGGGCTACAGCCATTAAACTGGCAATTTCAACATAGTCATTGTGATTTCAATAAGGTTATAACTCTTTCATGACGGTGTCTGGTTGTTCATGCACTCCTGTTATAATAATAATAATAATAGTTTATTTACTTATATAGCGCTATTCCCAATAAATTGCCCAATAGCGCTTCACAATCAATACATTCCTTAAAATGAATGAACTTTGCATGTTAAAACTAAAAGGAAGGTAAAATATTTAGCTAGGAATTCAGCTGAATAAAAAAGAACACTAAGGAATTTAAAATTATGCTATCTAAAATGTACACTATAAAGTTACTATAAATGTTATCTAAAAATTACGCTAAAACAGTGGCGGCGCCAGCCAAAAATATCTGGAGGGGACAAAAGCAGGTTTTGCTGAGAAGCCCCGAACATTTTTGGAAATATCCCTTACAATTTTGCAAATTGCTTTCATCTGGATGACATTTCCAAACATTATGGCTTCTCTCACGTGTCCTTCAATATGCTAAACAATGTAGCTTACTGGGTGTAATTACGACGGCTCGAAAATCCCCCTCCCCTATGTCGAGTTTCTTGACGGATTTGGAGGAATTGAAAACTCGACATAAACTTCAACTGGGGGGGACGCATCCCCCCCAGTCCACCCCCTGGCGCCGCCCCTGCGCTAAAAGTCAATCATCATTCGAACGCCTGCTTAAAAAGGTAAGTCTTCAACTTCTTCTTGAAGCAGCAGACCGAAGGAGCCGATCTCAGTATTTTGGCAAAGAGTTCCATAGCAATGGAGCCGCACAAGAGAAAGCTCTGGAGCAATTTGTCCGAAGGTTGTACGTAGGTTGAGAAAGTTGATTGCTGTCAGTGGAACGAAGATGTCTGCTGGGGACGTACAGTGTGATTAGGTCCGATACGTATTTTGGAGCGAAGTCATTCAATGCTTTGTGCGTTAACAGCAGAATCTTGTATTGTATCCTCTGTTCCACTGGCAGCCAGTGCAGAGTACGCAGCAATGGCGAGGCATGTTGATACTTTCCCGTTAGCAAAATAACTTTGGCCGCTGCATTTTGAACCTTCTGTAGGCGCTTGATCAGATAGTGCGGGGCTCCATAACAAATCAAGTTACAAAAATCAAGGCGAGATGTTACAAACGCATGCACAATGGTTTACGCAGACTGCTGGCTCAAATATCTCCTTATTCTGCTGATGTTTCTCAGATGGTAGAACCCTGAACTACATACTTGAACGATATGTCGTTTCATGGACATAGTTGGATCCATAGAAACTCTATCATGACTGATGATTCAATTTGATTTGCCCTGTGGTTTGTTGCTTTGCTTCATTTTGATCTGCTGACTAGGCTACATGAAGGATAATCAGGGCTGGCAATCAGCCTGTCTCACTCTCCCATGTAATTGATAAACAATATTGCATTCAAACTCTATGCACTGTGCATAACAACATTTGTGTCTTGTCCTAGGACCTAAGCAGCTTTGCAGTTTGCAAGCCATGCGCGACCCCGCAATTCATTGATTTCAATCAGCACCGATCGAGCTTCGTGTTGGAGGACAACGTTCATGCGATGCCGAATTTCATGAGCAGTCCACCTGTAATTGTCAATGCAACGACTGCTTTGTCTTTATCAAGCTCTTGATAGAAATGAATATTAATAGTATTAAAAAGTAGTCTGCTGTACGGCTGTCTTCTTTCGTCTATGTACTATGGTGCAACTATCGATATTATATCATAATTATTTGTATTCGGGGGAGTGGGGTAGAAGATCAGGTTTTCTTTGCTTAGGAACTAGTCGTGGAAATTCCTGGACCGGCCCTGAAGGATTGTAGTAGAGTCTGAGTCTCTGAGAGTAGCTCGCGAACGATTCAGAAAGCATTTTCCATTGAACCAAATATTATTCACTTTTCGACTATTGTAGCAGGGAGTATCTTGAAATTGAAACAATTTGGATTTGGATTCTGAGCCTCACAAAATATTGTGAGGCTCAGAGATGCGAATTTGCTGCTCATTTCAATGTGTCATGATCTGGGAAGCTTGGATTTAACTTCTTTTTACATCGAAACAGTTGGACCACGTAAGGCGCCATTGGCTGTTGGACCGCCTGATGAAAGTCACATTCACGTTGCCAGTTTCGTAGTCTATTTCTGAGAGACACTTCTGCTCAATTAGTCTAGTCAAACGCTGTAGCTAAAAGTCGATTGTTTAGACAGCGTCGCCAAGGGATACAAAGAGTGATGCGTTCCATCAAGATGCTGTTGTGACCATAGAATTACACACGACCAGGCTGAGTGTTGCCGATTCACGAACTCAAAATAATATTTCACAAGAGCACAAGATTACAGCACAAATAATCACCTGACATATACGATTGTGAGGTAACCAATCAGGGCACTACAATGCCTTTCTATTCCTCTCCATATGCGATGGAAATTCTTATCGAGTCTACGTACAACTATGTTTCAGAGATCAAACAGATTCTCCCTGTTCGAAGCAACACCGCAGAGATTGGTAAGACAACGCCAGCTTCAAAGATATGGTTTCCAAATCGGAAAATGATCTGAAACTTTTTAGGGGCCCTTCACCTCGCATGGAGTATACAATAATAGTTCTACACCGTCTTGTGGTACATGATGGCACCAACACAATTTCAAACACGTGCCTCTAGAAGTAGTTTACAGCTGGGATGGATCAGCTTTTTGCAGTTGGCATTGCTGAATTTTGTTTCAACTTGTAATACATTTTTACAGCTGTCATTTCCATTCGTATTATTACAGAGTCGGAGTAGCGTAGCCCCTGATCTGAATTTTTTGGCGCAAACCCTGGTGAAATCTGGCACATACACGACCACCCTCTACCAGGAAAATGCCACGAAATATTTCTTTGTGATTCCTAGCATTATATACGAGATAACGTGTATATGATCTGTTCAAGATTACGTTCACAAAATAACGGGGCTTGGCAAGGCCCGTTATAATAGAGTTTTGAGCCCTTCAGTATTTCATAGATACTATCTGTTATTGTTTGACTAATTATTGTTTGAAAAAGTTGTCGTGTGTGTGTTTGTGTATATTTTAATTGAATTCGTAATCAATATGAGCAGCGTTGTCCTTTTACATCGGGACGAATAAGTCATATATTTGCCAATATATCATGTACATGACGTGTAGCAAAGCTCTACCTATAATACAACCATATTAATTAATTAACTACTACAATTGTCAATTTCTGTCTTTGAAGCTGTTGGAAACGAATTTTCCAAACTGGTGAAGTCAGGGGCGGATGCAGGATTTTGGAGAGGGGGGTCGAAACGGCGAGGGGTCTGGGGCCTGCCCTAAGGCCCCAGT
>OFHS01005969.1:0-10847 GCA_900245855.1 Calvadosia cruxmelitensis | reverse complement strand
CACGCCACCTAGGCCCCATGTGGCCACAACTTGCCCGTGATCGCGTCCGATGGAGGGAGTCAAGGGAGGGGTTCCTCCTTCGGGAGTGATTGACACCCTGTCCAGGTAATCCAGGTAATCCAGGTACCATGAATTGTATAAAACATTGTCAATGTAACACCGGCCAGTTGCATGCGTAAAACAGGCACAGTATTGCCTTGCGATTTGGACTCTTGTGATGAGAAAGCTCTCACTAAACATAATGGCACTGTACATATGATATTTACAATTACAAGGGCATGCATGTCCTGTGAAACAGGTTTACTAATGCTAATAAAGTGTAATGAAATCTCTAAGAACGTACCACCATTGCTGATTTCTTCCAGTGTGATCCGTTGAGTGTCTTATAGAGGCGACCAGAGTGAAAACCAGCAAAGATGCCCATGAAGACGTATAAACAGATGATGGCCGTCATCAAACTGCCACGGCTTGCAGGCGAAAGCATCCCAAGCATGGCAACCACTGAAACGGAGGAATGGTTGCAAATAGAGTCAAATAGGTCACGCTTCATAACCCTAAAGTCAAAGTGGCACTTTCTATAGACATCTGTAGTGGCTGAAGCGCGGTCAGTGTGAACTTGATGTCGTCATTGTGTAATCACGTGATTGTAAGAATATGTAGCTGTGTCTTCCTGTAATCACTCTCTTTGCCATCTGTACTTCGTCATATTAACAGATCTGTCTGTCCTCTTATAGTAAGCTGTGTCTTATGAAATAGAGCTCTGGCACCAACGACCATATGTACTCCTTGGAACTCTGCAATTTCTCCCTGTTGTGGGACCAGCAGCTTGTCTCTCAATTATATATTATGTGAAGTGTGAAAGCCTCCATCTTCGTTCTTTCGTCTTCTACACATCGGCCTGGACAGAAAGGCCATCTGTCTATAAAAGTCATTTTGCACAGGTCCCAAAGGTGACCATTATAGACAGGTTTCACTGCATCATCTGTTGTTCATTTGCCAAAATTAACAAAAGCACTTCATAGAATTCTGCATCAATACAAGGTTATAGATCTTCTGTTAATCATTAATTGTGTATTATCATATGATCCATATCACATTAGAAGCCAAAGGAAAATAAATTTATAATTCCAACTCAAACGCAACAAGCTCACAATCAGCAAGGAACAAGGACAATTCTTGGTGCCACAATTGGCTTCTGCAGGATCAACGAGCAACATCAACGGCAACATCAAACTAACGAAAAGAGTAAACCAACCTATTGTGATCAAAACCATCAGAAAGATTTGCACTCCAGAACCGACAAATGCAGCAAGTAGAAATGGATGCTTGGGAGGCCGAAAAACATCACCATGCAACAGTTTCCAGCCAGTTTCCTCCAGAGTTTCATCCTGAAAACAACAACAGGAAGATAGTGTAAAAATTGATTGAGTTCTAATAATGTGACACAATTTACTTATGATATTTGACACGTACCATCTCCTCATCACGATTGTAATTTGCAATGTCCTTGCGAAGTGTTCTAATCATAATCATAGCAAGGATTCCTGTAAAAAAGGCACAAATGATGAAATCACAACCAAAATCACCTGCTATCAAACAACATTTGATTTTTCATTACAGTTGCAAAACAAATTAAACAATTAAGGTTAGTTCCGTTTTCACAAGAGTTAAAAACCTTGATGAATTTGGAATTAAGTAAACAACAACAACAACAACAACAATTTACGGCGTGGTTGATCTTCCCGAGAACAATTTACTCTGCTCTACACGTGGTAATTCAAAGAAGCTAAAGCCATCAGCCATTCCTGTTAATAATTCTACGCTATATTCTTTCAGTAATCGAGTCCTTCCTGTATGGAATTCCTTTACCGATGATGTTGCTACCTCTGTTTCATTTTCTGTTTTTAAACGTCGTTTAGATTCTGTAAATTTATCACGCTTTTGTAAATGTTATTAGGCTGCACGTATAGTGTAAGTAGTTTTACTTTCCTGTGCTTGCCTGTCAATCATTATTACTTATTTTGACAAATAAATAAAATAAAATCAAAAAAAATCAAAACAACAACAACAACAACAACAAAAATAGTGAATGTTATGATGCCTTTATTCCATTGTTTGCCTGTCAAAATGCATCATATTATATGAATTTTTGATAAATACATCCATCTATCACTTACCAAACTATAAATATAATTGCAGATACAAAGTTACCAAACCAACAACAAATTAGGGACAAAAATGGACAACATTCAATTAATCGTAACCAAGCAACAAGGACAATGGCGTATTACAAAACAATACCTGTTAGGAAAAGAACAACCACAACGGAGTTGACAATTGCAAACCAATGGATCTTCACGTCACTCATCGCCAGATAAGTATCCCATCTGGAGGCCCACACAATGTCTGCCTTTTCCTTTAAACATCAGAAAAATCAATTGTAAATTTGTATCCATGAGCCAATTAGGGAATGCAATGCACGGCATCCATCAAGTGTTACCATGGTGACATACAACATACCTCCCAGATTACTTCGTAAGTGAAATACAACTTTGTTTCTCCTAAAGATACAAAACATCCCATACACTATTTTGTAGCTACACAATTAGCAATTTATCCGCTCATATTAATAGCAATTAATGACAAAAAACAGACCCCTACCTGACTCAGGCAAGGTCTTCTTTGCTGTTAGCTCTTGTGGCAGCTCACACTCTTCGCCGCTTTCCAATATCTTCAAAGTGTCAATGCTGCAAATGAAAACATACTGGGTTCACATGATACTCTTTTGCATGTTCATGAATTTACGACTGTTTACATTAATAATTCATTAAAATATTAAGTAAACTATATATTCCTAACAAGCAAATATAGGTTGACAAAGAGATCGATGACTACTCCATCACGTCCAATACCTCATTGCCTGCACTTCAAATCCGACGACTCTGAAAAGGTCTCTGCAGAAGGAACAGATACGCCAAGCTGTCTAAAAAGAATGTTACTGAAGAAATGGAGCACACATGCTCATTTGTGCATTGAACGAAATGCTTACTGGAAATGTGAGTTGTATTTCAGATTAAAACGCAAATGATTGTTGATGTAAACCTAGCAATAAAAAGAATATCAGCATAATAAATAGACGCAATTAGGATGAATAATCAAATATCATCATCATCATCACTTTATTTGTTTATCCTCGCATTTTACTACTCAATACGAGTAGTTGCCACTTAAGACATGTTTTATAAAATGGCGAGTATCCATCAGAAATATTTATAAGGTAAAAACTGACTGCATACAGACCTATAGTACATTAATTTACACTTGCAAAACTTGTAGACCTATAATACATTAATTTACACTTGCGTAATAAAATGGAACCTATCAGCACAATTAAGATTACCAGAAAAAACCTGTCGATTCGATACATGTGTTTTATGAAGTAAAAGGAGAGTTCATGGAATAAAAATAAAATTGTTCAAGGACTTCTTCAGCTGTGTCTTACTATCACACTCTGAGAACTGTTTGTTTCCTTTCACGGTTGAATTGTATGTGCTGGCAAAATATCAAAAAGTGTTAATGACATTACACAGTCAAAGCCAAAACGAATAGACATTTGCACTGATTAGGTCCAAAGAGAAATCAAAGGCCCATTTACGTTCAGAACAGCTTGCATGGAACCTTGAATAAGGACAATTACACAATAAACACTACAATGAAACAACATATTTCACGTCAGTACAACAATCAGCTTTTATGTACATTTCTCCTTACCTTGTCTTTATCCACAAAACCAAGCTTATAACCATGCTCGTATTGAACCTAAATAAAAAAACCCAATGTCAGATCATATATCACAACATTGTATGACTCATTCATAATGGTCTCAAACAAAAACCCCAATGTCAGATCACGTATCACAACATTGTATGACTCATTCATAATGGTCTCAAACAAGCTCCTTTTGAATTGACACTGTACGTAGAAGACGGATCTCTTTGCATTAACATTCAGTAAATTCCAGATCTTTACATTGATTTTTAAAATGACTGAATACACTCTAGATCGTCTTTGCCGAGATGCTCACTGTTAAAATAATCACACTTGCGTCATGATCACCCCTGGTGCACTAGTACTTGTTATATTATTTGATCTGCCAGACATAATCATAGGACTTTGTCCCTTCTCAGCTCAGGAGTTTCATCCGTAGTATACATGTTTAAGGAGTATTGGCATCGTGCTAAGATTATAGCCCTCGCTTTACTTTGCTTCTCAGAGAGTAATCAATTATTAGCTAAAGTGAGCTCCTTAAAGGTTTGACAGTGAACTAATCTTGTTTTGGTAAAGCCAAACCTGTATTAGCAGTCACCTCTATAGAGCAGCCACCTGTGTATAAAGGCCACTCTTCATAACCCCAAAATGACACTTTCCATAGAAATCAACCTGGACAGAAAGGCCACCTGTCTATAAAGGTCATTTTTATCAGGTCCCAAAGGTGACCATTATAGACAGGTTCCTTGTAGTTGCCATTACCAAGCGAAATCTGGAATAAATTGTAAGCTTACGTTTCTATGTTTGGTCTCATGCAGCTCTCTTGTCCCACTTACCATAATATTATTCATACTACAGTCTGTAATGCTGTTGGCAGAAAACGTCACCAGGAGTACGTTTTGTCAAAGTACAGCATCTCCATCAGGTTTTTGCATTGAATGGCACTTAACTATACATACTAAGTCTAAGTCTATGTATTTAACTGAATTATGTGGAAAAATGTATGTGATTGTATAACGAAGAAGAAAAGGAACGGGATGATTCCATAACATTACCATTCCAACAACAGCAACAACAGCAACAACAAGTCTATGAAATATGCTACATTTGGTGACCCTAAATGCCAAAAGTGCTAGCTCCAAGACAATCTCACAGATCAACTTCATCTTGACACAACCAAACAATAGATTTATAAATGGTTTTATTTACCTCTCCACTATCAAGCATCTGGTATTTCGTGGCAACCGGAAGACTATCAGCAGTCCTGAAGTAAGATAAATCAAACAGCCGTGACGGCAACATCAACAACTGGACACAATTCTTGTGTTGCTTGTTCACATTCATATAAAACTTATTCATCACAGTACGTTTACAGTATGCTTGATATAGGAAAGAGAACCAACAGGACGATCATAATCTAAAGGAACATGCTACTGCTACAACTAGGGTTACCAGACCACAGAAGAAAAATATGGAACATTCGAAAACTTGGGTATAAATGTCTAACAAATCCAACTAAATTTTGCAATGTATATCACATAAATACGGAACAATTCCGGGAAATAAGGGACGTCTGGCAACCCTCAGTACAACACATGACTTACTCTGTTAGTTAGTTAGTTAGTCAATTAGTTAGCTATGTAGTTAGTTGGTTGTGTTGGAGAGTGTATGTTTACACTGACACTCTGCAAAGCAATTCAAGATGGTTCGTAACGGGAAAGGTGGGTCGTGTCACCAAGGCTGGTACACAACGTCATAGCAAGGCTCACTTGAATATATAGAGAGAGATTGTTCGTGCAGACTAACAAGGGTGGATCTACCTTAATGGTAGAGCAATGGACCGGCAATCCAGGGGTTGTGGGTTGGACTCCCAGTCTCCCACGGCGCATTTTAGTTTTTCTGTGATAAACAATCTCGATTATTAATACAGTCAAACCTATATTAGGGGCCACCTCTATAGAGCAGCCACCTGTGTATAAAGGCCACTCTTCATAACCCCAGAATTATACTTTCTATAGAATCAACCTGCACAGAAAGGCCACCTGTCTATAAAAGTCATATTCCTCAGGTCCCATAGGTGACCGTTATAAACAGGTTTCACTGTAAGTTGCACATCGTGACCACCACTGTAGTTGACATATGACATACATGTGTACTGTGTAGTCCTCTTTTATCCGCTTTACAACTCTCGCTGTTTCCTTTTCGTCCCATTCTACCAAACCCTTGTTGCCATGGCATAGCACCAGGCATGACTTTTGAATTTTCATTGAAACCTTAAAAAAGATCATTTAATCAACCAATTACTATTTTCAAATGCGTAACATCATGCTACAGAATTCCTTATCTCATCTATTGCAAACTTACATTGTATGGAGTATTGACCAATCTGTCTCCACGCAGAACCTCTCCTACACAACAAAAGGCATCACATGTATTCATTCAACTGCACGCAAGAGCAGAACTATTACGGCACGATGCGTACTATCATAGCAAGTGACAAGACCCCGCAGCCAGACCCACAGAGTCATGACAACGTACTGCAGATGTTACGAGAACATTAGTCTCTATCACCAAGGCAATTTATGTGGAAGACTATCACAAATAACAGCAAACGTGACACTGTCATTCTACCCTCGACATTAAACGTCACTTCTGTTGGTATTCTACTACTATTTGTAATAACGTAGCTAATGTAAGTGCATGCTAATGTCACAGAAAGGTTATCACGTAATGCAAGGGAGAAGTCTGTGTGAATTATTCGCCTTGAGCAAGATGTTCCTGTAGGCGTCAGCTTAGTTTCTTGGAATCTGATTTGATGAGAGGCATGATTGGAATCCAGGCATTAACAAATGTCGCTATCATTCATAGCCGCTGCATTTCCAAATGCCTCTTGGGATCAAACTGAAAGATGTACAAAGAGAACTTCTTCAAAAGGCTCGGTTCATTCTGATGGGTTAACATCATTTGACCGAAGCATTTGATAAGAAAGTTAAAGATTTTAAAGAAAATGGTATTTGAATCCGAAACACAAAAAAATTATTGTCTAATTAGTTGACAATATAATTGATTTATTGTCAAAGAGGCTACCACGTGGCAAGGCGTGTGTTTAACCCTTTCATACTATTTTACTCACCAAGGTTTTCATGGACGTACTCCAGACCTTTTGGTGGCCGGCAAAATGGCAATGAGTAATAATCGAACGGCAATTGCGTCTTTGTGCTTGTCAACTTCACAGCCTATGGTGACAAAACCACAACAGTAATTTCTCATGTATCTCAATCAAGATGAGCCACAAACAAGCTTAATTCCTGACACCTCAT
Source organism: Calvadosia cruxmelitensis (assembly GCA_900245855.1). Classification (NCBI taxonomy): domain Eukaryota; kingdom Metazoa; phylum Cnidaria; class Staurozoa; order Stauromedusae; family Kishinouyeidae; genus Calvadosia; species Calvadosia cruxmelitensis. The sequence goes on along the minus strand of OFHS01005969.1, from coordinate 3,759 downwards.
GCCCTCATATTGCCATAACAGTCTCAATTATCATTGGGAGGCTGACCTCTTTCTTAAATGAATGAGCAGGAAGAAATCATGGAAGCATTTGTTGCCAAACGATCTTGGACTCTCACAAGGAATGTTGGATGAAACACCCATTTCTCATTTACTGTACCTCACATTACACTCATCATGAACATCAAGGCGTGTTTGAATTTCAATTTCCATGTAAAATGATGATGAGTGAACACAGCTTGGAAATTGAACACACATAAACTTTTTACAGTCAAAATCGGTTAATCCGATATCGATCAATGTACACCTTCATAGACATTAAAAAAAATGACCTTCATAGACAGGTGGCCGTTCTGTTCAGGTTGGTTTCTATTGAAGAAGTATCATTTTGGGGTTATGAAAAGTGGCCTTCATAAACAGGTGGCTGCTCTATAGAGGTGGCCGTCATTACAGGTTTGACTGTAATACTGAATAATATATCTTCTTTCTGGCCTGGCTTGGATTCTTTGTTTTCTTGTTATTTTTCATTAAATAATCCGATATTGCGCAATGTCATATATCACGTACAATGTGCTTAAATTTCTTTGCAGCCTTTGGGAAACTATATTGCTTAATCTTGTATTTTTGATATTATGGTAGCCTTCAAAATTGCATTGAGACATTTTCAAGCCAAAACCAAATTAGCAATGCATAGCCTATCATTCAATCTTTTACGCAGACGAAAAAATTGATTTCATGAGATATTAAACAACACATGAAGCATCATGACGTAAGCAAGTTTTTTAATTATTATTTTGTCTTCTATCAGGTATAAGATAATAGCTTAGTCCGTTATTCTATTCTCAATCCCAAAAGTATCGCATTAACCAATTTTGCCTTCATATGCAACATTTAAACAATTCCATCTTGGTCTGTCCAATAGATTTACATTTCTAAAGTGCCTATACAATAGATGCTACACATGTTTATGAAGGATTTTAGTGTTTGGATACAGTAAATAGTGTGAAAACAGTATTATTAGTCATCAAACGGTATCATTTTCATTTTAAATTATTAAGTAGCTTTTCTAGTAATTTCCCGGATTATCTGATTGTTTGGAAATATCCCGAATCCATTGCTAGCTCTAGCTACGCCTTGACTGTCGTGCAATCATTCAATACGTCAGTCCGTGGTTATATGCATCAGTTGAATGGTGTTTTAGGAAGACCTGTCATACCTTCAATTCAACAGCAGCTCCCACTGCATACTCCTTGGGAGCAACGCCTGGCAGATAAAACGCATGCAGCATTTGGCAGCCTGACAAGGCTAAAAGTATAACTAACGTGCACTGCGCCATAGTTCCATTGGGCTTACAGTTGGCCTAGAGACAGAAAAAGCATTGAAATGATAAAAAGACCGTGAAATCCGAAATGCAGGTATCAAAGTATACAACTAATGATGGAAACTGGCGATCTGTTGTAGGGTTGCCAGATGTTCATAATTTCCAGGATTATTCTATATTTTAGTATTTGTGTACCATGCAGCGTCAAATTTAGTTGAAGTTGTTCTGGCGTTCTACCCAATTTTGGAATGCAGAGTCCTACCAATAGGTCAAAGTAATTGATCTCATCAAATGCAAGGTGCAGATTGCTGATTAGGACTATCTTTCCAGCCAGGACCAAGTTGAAAGTCAAACTGTACAAATGCTCTTTGCTTATTATCAATATGGGTTCTCAGTAGAAGGTCTAAAATCAAGGATATTTAAATCGAAGTGGATATTTTTACGGTAACCGCAAATTTTCTCCAAAAAGATAGACTTACAGACATTGTCCAAAAAATGTCCAAGCAAAATTCTCGCCCTGGTTATTTAATATTTTCCGGTACAGATGGGGTCAATTAAGGGTGATAAGGTCCTGCCTGCGTCGACAACCAGCTGCAACAACACGAAATTTAATTTTCTATGGTTGTAATCTGCCGGCCTTCTGAGATTCAAATCACATTACACGCAAAGTGACGTCAAATACGAGCTTACCCGTAACATTTTTGCAGAGCTGAATACAGGCAAGCGCCACCTGAGTTGTTCAACGTTTCCTAATTGGCATCCTCCATGCAGAGTACATCAAACTTTTCGTATTAATTTATCACACAAGCAAATGAGTCGCTGTTTGATGGTTTGATGCAGTCGGCCACGTAAACAGAGGTCCACCATTGCAGATAATAATTCACACTGATTGATGGAAACAATATTATCGAAAATGGGAAATGTAGAGCTCTAACATTATCCAAATTTACTAGAGTTTACATAATCATGCTGCTAAATATTAATTTTATTGTATTCTTTTACAAAAAGTTGTAAGACTGACTCAAGTTATAGAAATTACAGGAATCTGGAAAACATTTTCACAGCAGATAATTCGTGTGAATAAATATAACTCCTTTAAAATGAGACTACGGTGACGCGAAACTGAGGCTGTATATAGATTCGGACACTTTGGTTCCAAATCTCGAATCAGCATGTTTCACACCATTCACAGAGAGTCCTGACAGTACTAGCAATAAACACAACAGAAGTAAGGTATTCCTGCTGTGAATTAAAGATCAAGCTCGTTGATGGTTGAAGCACTGAAATGATAAGAACATCTGAGGCCATTCGTCTTCCTCAGGTGTCTTCAATGTTAGCGGCGTTGAAAGGCCGATCCATCGACATCACTGAGTTATAATGGCGTCTCCTGCACACGAAGCCAAAGACGAAATGGAACTTCAACCAGAGCCTCCTCAGTCAAAACTTACATTCTACCTTCTTTTGACATCGTTTGTTTGTGTGGCTGGTTCATCGTTTCAGTTTGGTTACAACCTTGGTGTTATCAATGCGCCTGAAGGGGCAAGTAAACAATACGATAGTTTTCATAGGTTTGGTTTCTCATCTACTTAGAATCTAGATGAGTTCTATGTTTTCCTCCATTTTGTTTGCGTTTTCCTGCCTGCGTTTTCTGCCCTCGTGGGTTGTTTCAATGTCAGGTGAAACGCAAGGTGTTATTTGCTGTTGTTGTTACATCACACGTGTTTAGATTATGTTACGTAAAACATATTTACATTTAAGCTTGCAACCGTATTCATAGGTTATTGAAATAGTTTATTGTGGTCCCCGGTTAACAGATAATTAGTTTGATACCCGCTGGATATGCAAGCTATTACGAATATTCTTTGCGTGCGGCCCCAAGATTGCAAAACACAAAATAATGATGAATAGAATAGATTGATTTCACATTTGAACTCTTAAATTTCACAACCGGATGAATCCCTTAACCGGAAACCGCGAAACATGATGCTGACGTCTGCGTGTGTAGAGCAATTGCTCAACAAAATACGTTAATATTAATTTATTTTATTTTATCTCGTATTCCCTCTGGGTAAAAGTCATATTTACAACGATTGTAAACAGTTACCAATCAAGATATGTTTTACAGAATTCCGAGAATGAATATTTAACAGAAATTATAGACGGTGCAATAGATGAGTTATAAAATCTTATCTAATTACATACCTAGAGTTAAATTTTCTAAATTAAAAATGTGCTGTTGTAACTATCTAAATATATATCAACAGACCTAAAACAAGAAGAAATGCTTCAAATTGTGCTTCTAAAAGACTGCATAAAGTTGTATCTTTCCATTAAAGCTGTTAAGTTGTCGCCTCTAATCATCATTAGGAAACATATATACACTTTAATTAGGCTGAAAAGTATTCTCAATTTCAAACATTTGATTCAAATATACAACTCTA
>OFHS01005968.1:0-10847 GCA_900245855.1 Calvadosia cruxmelitensis | reverse complement strand
TGAACCAGAGAATGGATAAGGTCACAGAACTTTTAAACAGTCAGCATCGTCATGCACCAGCATTACAGTCTGATGGCTGGCGTGATGCTAACCAGCTTAATCGCCATTACCTTGTGCGTCTATCGATTCATGGTTTCCATTATCTTCTGCGTAATGAAAAAACTTTCCACCATCCCGCCGAACACTGTGTTTGTTCGCAATGTGGCCTCCAGGCATGCGACTTGTACCATATCATGTCATGTAAAAACATAGCTTCATACATTGCTTTTGTTAAGCAGCACGACAACTGCACAGTTTTGTAAATAATGTAATCTGTCAAATTCCGTTTATACTTTATACCACTGTTTTGAAGTTTACCCCGAAGTGGGTGGAAATATATATATGCTCATCTATGTCAGCAACTGCAGCGAGCTAGTAACTAACTGACCTGTCCTGTCAGCAACTGAAGCGAGTTTCATCCAGCACTTTCAGAAATGACTTCGTTTGAAATTGAATTATTGTTTTGGCTGTCCAAAGTGCCAGGGTTGTTAAAATTACTCCAATTGATAATTTCAATTACATGATGCTAGATTTCTTTCTGTATTGTCTTCATGGAAATATTGGGTACTACAACTTTGCAAATTGCCTATCATTGCTCAAAACGACACAACTGAGCCTCCCTGTATTCCAACATGCATTGGGAATGAGCTTTGTCTGTGGCTCACCATACACACGCGATATAACAAGGCCAGCAATGATGTACACCTTTGCGGCTTATTTACAATTCTAACAAACAGTCTGATGTGACAGCAAAGTGTGCTATGGACAGGAGGAAGGATTTCTGCATGACGTTGTTGTGCTGATTGCAATGCAGAGGCAACCATTTAGTCCCATCTGGCTTCCAAATATGTCTGTTATTTAGAGCAACATCACCCGCACATGCATGCAGTATTAAATCAAAGATTGACCATTGCGTGGTTTCCAAAGTGAAATATTGTTTTGCTGGAGTTGCTTTTTCATTGTAATGATACCTCCATCATGCGCTACATAATATTCGGTAGTGCTGCAATTCCCTTGCCACGTCATTCTGTTCTGAGAGTGTCAGTTAGTGTTAGTAGTTTTGCTTTCTATTGCTAGACTAAACGTAAGTATTTTCGCATTGATAGGCCACACTGTCTCCTTTTCTAGTTATTAAAGCAAAGACCAAAATATTTTTTTTTTGAGCTTGCCACAATGTTTTTTACGTATTATGTTTCAGTCTGGCAAAACTGCTCTAGTTGATAAATCAGTATTGTGAACAGTTTTCGAACTTGGTTTCGATTTGTACAGCCAATTTATCCTCATAATACTAAACGCGCTATGTCATCTGTCTGTGTGTCTGTGTGTCTGTGTGTCTGTGAGTCTGTAAGTGCCCTCGAAACGCGTCCTCCGTTGAGCTCTTCTCCGCCGAGATCGTTACTTTTCCACACTTCCCTTTTACAAAAATCGCAACAGGAAGGCCGTCTTCTCTGAATGGGAGCAATCGCATCCTCTCATTCTCGACAGCGGCGCAGCTTTTCACGTTTAAAATGGACGTTTTCGTCGCAACTTTGCCATTTTGCTGTGTTTCTTCGCCATTTATTATTGCTGCGTGCACGGAACAATAGTTTTGTCCTCACGTCATCAAGCTGCGAGACCGAAAGATGTCACCCTGGCTTCCGGTGCGTCACGTTTCGGCGCAGACGTTTTGGCGCCTGATCGTTTTGACGCCAAGACGTTTGGGCGCTGGCTAATCTGTACGAAAGCTTAGGACAACTTCATTATAAATACAATACTGTGTAGTGGACATTACCAGCTACGAGGCAAAATAGAGAGAGAGAGAAAAGGCGGGCGAAGCCTGCCGTATAGGTGCGTTATCATTCGTCCATCTTATTCACCCTCAACCTGATAGACTGAGATGCATTATGCTGAGTCCTGCCGTTGGCCCGGCGGCGTAGCCGCTAGTTGTGAAATATTGGTCATCAACATTCAACAGACATATCGCTCACTTTCACCAAAGGTTGAATTGTGCCCCTTGCAAATCTGGCGGGAATTTTCTCCCTAAAAGTTATTTCGTTTTATTTTGTCACAAAGAATGACAATGTGGCCTCTGCTTAATTCTCACTCTTTCTTGCGGCAATACATGTGCAATGTGTCAGTTTTAATTATTTGATTCTTTCTGCTCTCTAGTCTCTACTGGTGTTGTCTTATTTACTACGAAATGGATCGGAACGAGTGGTCTCTAGCGCACGGGAACATATATACGACATGCGACAATTAGAAAACTTTCAATTTGTGGATGAATTTGGAAAAGATCAAGGCCTGAATGGTAAGAACTTTGTCTTCCTCTTATTTTATGTACATGTTGGGAAATGGCAATGTTAAATGTGTAATCACAATTTCTGGTAATTGCCAATGTGTGTCTGGACTGTATCAAGGGCAGAATTATCCATAGTACAGCTGACCTTGGTTTTTATTCCCACTAGTAATTAGTAAGCCCTGTGCAGTACAGTACAGCTCCTCTCCCACTAGTTAAGTTCCACTTATCACACTGACGTTGTCTCATATTTCAACTCAATTGGGCCTGGATTACACTATGCCGGATAGGCTATCAAAGCGGTGGGACTCTGCTGAATGGAGTGGAATCATGACAGATTGCGTTGAATTACACTGTGGCACTCTGCTAATATCAAACATGAATACTATCCGGATCAAATGGTCGATTATATTGTAACCCATTGTGACGATATGGCCTGCACCATGCTTTCACGATTGAAAACAGCAAAGCAGCTTTATGCCACAACCATGTGGAAACAATGTGCAACCAACTTGAAACTGAATTGACATGCATGAGCGAATAACTATAGCTCTGTAGGTATTATTGCAGCTGTGAAGATCATTGAACGCTAGCAAAGAATTGTTTATAATTATAGCAACTTTAGATGTCATATGAAAGTAGCATTAGTATGATTCAGTGATAAATTTTGCTGCAATTGTTTGAACTGACGACTTGTTGCTTTTGGTTTGCTTTACAGTACGGCATAAGGTTCGAGATGTATTAGACTTCATCCAAGATGACGAACGACTACGGCAGGAACGTAAAAGGTCAAAGCAAAACAAAGAGAAATATGTTGGAGTCTCCTCTGACGTGGTGTCAGATTCATTTTATAGTAAGAGGAAACATGTTGCTATTATTACTCATCCCACAAGCGTATCCATAGGACATGTGCAGTTTTCATTAGTTGGTGGTGTAGTGGCTGACGCACGGTCAGTGTGAACTTGATGTCGTCATTGTGCAGTCACGTTATTGTAAGAATATGTAGCTGTGTCATCCTGTAATCATCCTCTTTCCCGTCTGTATTTCGTCGTGTTAACAACTCTGTCTGTCCTCTTATCCACGCTGTGTCTTACGACATAGAGCTCTTGTACCAACAACCACATGTACTACTTGGAACTCTGTCATCTCTCCTTGTCGTGGGACCAGCACCCTGTCTATCAAACATTATATATATATATGGAATGCGAAAGCCTCCTTGTCTGATTGTCTCGTCCTCTACATTGATTTTATTATCGATTGTAGGCGACCGATACAGTAGAAATCCCCGTGGCTCTGATGGAATGGACGACATGAGCGGAGATGATTACGGCAGGAGGAGTAAATTGAAAGACTTCCGTGATAAAATTGACCAATGGCGACCAGGTGGCAAGAGGGATTATAACGATGAATTTAGCAGCCGTCGCAGGTACATTTGCGCATTCATTAACACCATAATGGTTTGGTTTACTTGTTTTAGTTCTGATTCTTTTCTTTCTTGCAATGAGTTCGGATAATATCGCTTTTCAAATATATTTTGTAATTTCATTGTGTTTGTAGCTATATTATTTATTTAAATATAATCCTAGAAAAACGTGAATCGTGAAACCTTTCAAGGACTCGCCATTTTATGCGTTGAAGACATTTATAGTATACACTTTCAATTGATTTGCAACAGAAAAACATGTATAATACGTTATCTCAATTTAACTACATTTGCTTGAATTAACTTTTGAAGAGATAAATACTTCTAGAATCAAGCTTGATGCCATCGCATGAGAATATTTTCAACTGAGACCAAGCATGTGTCTACTGTCTTCAGTTATTTTTGAAGCTGAATCTATTGTGATTCAAATGAGCTCAAAGTCACTGCTGTGCCTTGTCACAGAAGGACACACTGGCGAGAAAGCAAACACGGTTCTGAGAAAGCTAGATTTGGTCTTATAGCGCACGGTGGGAGCGTCGAGAAGGCGACATTTGGTTTTCTGGTGTTTAAATGTTAACAGCTCTGGGAATTGAGGCAGTTTATGAAAGAGGCATAAGAGTTGAAGAGGCGGAATTATTTAAAAAATATTTGCGTTATTTTTCAAACAATCCAATTTCATGTAATCCCCAAATTCTGTCAGCAGAAATAGAATTGCTATCACTCTTGGCAACAAATTTTGAAGAATGTGACAAGAATTATGACTGAAATGGCAACAAGGTATTTACAGTCAAATGAAAATGGATAAGAAATGGAGAATTTACAAGGACTTATAATTGCAGATATACATTGCTAGCTTTTTATTCGCTTTTCAAAAGGTCTTGTTGTCCCGTGTAAAGCAGTTTATATTGTATTTATTATTTATTATTCCATTGTCATCTTGATTCCAATTGGTTGACTGTGTCGTTGAGGTACTATTTACTTCTATTTTACAGTGATGGCCGCTGCGCGTATCGAGATGAACCTGAAAATGGAGAAGAGTTGTCCGAAGAAAGCGAATCGCGTCGGAGCTACGATCCATTTGATAAAGGCAGCGCAGCCAACAAATATTCAGNGACATCAGCAGTAGCCCACAAAGATCGCCAGATCACACCAAGGGAAGCGAGCTCAACAGTTATAGATTTGAGAAGACAAGCACGCTTCTAAATGTCGCAGGCGGCGATCAAGATTCGGCACAAAAGAAACCCGAGCAGACGACACCGGCTGTTCCTTCTTCAGAGTTGTTTGATCTTTTAAGCGATGCTCCTCAGCCACATCAGCCGTCTCTTCTAGATGCGCCCTCAACCAATCAGGCAGATCCTTTTGGTTCATTTGCAGGTGCCGATGCTCCAGGTATGTATCATTGCATGCGTATGTCTGTCCCTGATTGTAGTGTTGTCAGCCAAGTTTTTGACACTCTCTACGAACATCACTGAATCATGTATTGGTAGCTACTAGCGATGTAGACTATGCAGTGCATACTACCGTGTACTGCCTATGTAGCAATCTACCATGCACACATTCTGACCTTTCACCGCATATACGGATCAATAGCTATCTGGTGTAATGGGAACATCGTAGTAGTACAAACAGCCAGTGTGTTTGCTTTACCAAAGATATGTTAGCAGATGATCCCATGGTTGCCCTTGCACGGGCAATTGTGTTGAATGCGAAAGTTATTGATCTGCTAGACTGTTTTGATCTGATGTGACACCACTCAGTGCTGGAATACGACGAAGACTGCACGGCTGGCTTCAATTATTCCTATGCCGTAATATATAATTTTTTTAGAGTAGGATTCATTGCTCAATCCACTGTTTCACGGTTTGCTTTCTGTTGATTTTATTTTCTGCAAGATCTGTTATGTTTGCTTCAGTTACGTTTTATATGTATTTTACCATTCCATTTAGCCGCTCCACCTGCAAGCACTGCAAATTTTGCAAGCTTTGATTGCTTCAACACCGGACAACCAGCCTCTCAACCTGCTGACGATTTCGGTGACTTCTCGTCCTTTCAACAGCCAAATTCTAGCGCTACTGCAACAACGGCCATGCCAGTTGGGAGCACTGTGGTACGGTTAACTACTTATGTGTAATCGTTCTTGAAATGTTTATTATAAATGCAATCACTGCTCAGTCAAAGTGCTTTAGATGAGCTTGTGGATTAACTGATGCAACATCCTACTTGCAATTTGAAGCTTTTTGGTAATAATGCAGTTTTCAGAAATTGGAAACCTTGTAATATTGTAAGTGACTGTCAGATGACAGTATTGATAATGGTGCAAGTTGAAAATTTGACAAGCCAGTGATTTGCCGATGCCTTCGAAATAGCATCCTACAGCTCACTACGACAGGATTATAAGAAACTATAGTTGTGATTTGAGTCATTATCACAAGATTTTGCCGGCACAGCATGCTATTTTCGCTGTGGTGTTGCCCATGCGCTAGAGACGCCTTTATGTGTGGTTGTGGGCATCCTCTTCAATTTCCTGAAAATGCAGCCTAGCCTATTTAAAGCTCCAAATTTTATTTGCTCTTCCAAACAGATTGAGTCATTGTGTTGCATTCTATATGCTATCCCTTTTAGAAATGAGTTTTGGAAATTTGCTACAACACTTTCAGAAATGTATTTCTCCGAGGGATGTAGGTAGTCAAACCAATTTTGAACTGCAAGCAGTGCGGCAAGATCTCCTTCCTTGTGATTTGAGTCGCTAGCCATCACTCCCATCAGCGTGTTTGCACCCAGCTTGCCACGCCTAGTCGCGGACACTTAGACCACAGCTCTATGACGTCAAATTTTGTATTCATGGCCTCTTATTAAAACTAAAGCATGCACAGACTGTTGGTCAAAACAATTCCTTATGGTTCCTTGTTATATATTCCTTATCGCTATGGTTTCCCAACCATAAATCAGATAATAAACAAGTACAGTGATATTAAGCAGGTTAAAATAGTTGATTCTGACAGAGTTTGTTCTCAAATTGAAATAATATTATACTGATTTGTGGACTCATGGTATTAACCTTTGTGATATTAATGGGATTACACTGCATTACTGGATACCAATGTTGAATTTATTTAGTTATATTTCTTTGTTGTTGTTTTTTAGCAAAGTCAGGACAACCAACTGTTTGGCTTGACACCAAACCCTGCTCCTTCGTCGATGGGGGCTTTCGCAAGCCAGCCTGCTATCAACACCATGCCTACCCAAAGTTTTACGATGGGGCCTGCCGCCCCTATGACCACTGCGCAACATGCCAATTACGGCAACATGAACAACAATCCACCAATGACTCAATTTGGCAAGGCTCCAGCACTCGCGGGTGGCGGTGGCCAATATGCAGGAGGAATGCATCCAAGCCAGGTATGCTGTTGTCAATAATGTAACATTTTAGTATAGCTCAGCTGATTCCAAGTGGTCTTCTCAAAATGTCAAAAGTAGAGGATACAATCGTGTAAGGGGCAGCAGACCTAATCGCAAAGCACTGCATAGGCATTGTGTTGCTAGTATGGTGTGCTCTAGCTAGTATGCATGGCTGCCAGTCAAGTTTCCCGCATTCAACTCTAGACCCAGCAGACACGTATATTCGTTGTGTATTGTATTTGCTTTACCTGTCGAGGATCTCTAGAGAGTTAAGCCATTGGCTTCTTGAGTTACGCTTGTTAAACAAAGAGGTGCAATTTATGTAGCGAGTCAAAGTGATATTGGAAGGTGTTATTAAGGTTGGGATTGACCTTCCAGCTTGCAAGTATTCGGGTTTGACGTTTGAGCCATTGTTTGCTGCCGAGTTATTCTTTGCTGTTTTTGTGTGCATCTGCTATTCTGTTCATTATAAAGAAGCGGTTATAAGTAGTTTCTACTGTATGACTGTATAAGTAAAATAGCATGGCTGTTGGCAAAGGTTAGACAAATGGAATGTTCCATGGTCGTGGGAAGCCTCGTGTGGATAGTAGGCAATCAAGCAAGCAGCAAAAGTAGTGTGTTAGTAAGATATGCTGCAGCAGTAAACTTGCACAGAGTTCCCTGAAATTTGATAAAAAGGCTTTTTATTTTCTCTTGGTTTTCATGGAACGGATACAAGATATCTTCAGAAGGAAGAGAAGTGTAATTATCACTCTTTATTGATTTGTATGTTTGTTTGTTGCTAACATGCTTGCGGTTGCTGTTTCATTTTCTAGTCCCAGAAGCAGAAGGATACGATGTGGTCAGGCGTCAACGTTGACATCAGCCTAGACAACCTGAGCCCAATTAGCGTGAAAGAAAAGTCTCCACAGCCAAGCATGAATCAGCTAGGTAACCAGGCCGTAAGCAGTCCTGCTCGCTACAACTCTCCCGCAGTGCCTGGAAGTGGTATGGGTGGCACATACTCAAACGCTGGTGGCAATATGGGCATCAATATGGGTATGCAACAGATGCATTTGCAATCGAATCAGTCGCCAATGATGCCAATGCAGGCAGGTACTGCTAGTCCCATGATGAATATGAACAGTGGAATGGCGAACAATCGCTTTGGTATGATGCAAGGTCAGGCAATGTCACCACAAATGATGAATCAACCTCGCCCACAGATGGGAATGCGAATGGGCGCTAATACCATGTCGCAACCAATGCATGGCTTTGGACAATAATTCATTTAATTAATTAACACCCCGAGTGAATTATCTGCTAAATGACAGTGAATGGATGACGTTCTGGCAGTGATGATTAACCGGGTCATCAATGCTGGTGTTTTCTACCATTACTGTGCACCAAAAATGTTCTTGCACCCGAGTAGCTTCTTCGTAGGCAGGTGTTTTTGTAATTTGTGCGTCTCTGTGTAGACTTTCGAGAATTTAGCATTATTTTTGTAAATGTTTGCAACATTGTAATCGTTCAAGCTGCCTTTAATCGATTGATGTTGAAGTATCGCTTTGACAATTGTACATAAATGTATGGTTAATATAAAACGTTTGCTATGCAATGTGTTGGCAATCAATGAGTCTTGGTGAATGTAGACAATACAAGTGTACTGAAGTTGTAACGTGTTATCGTCATTTCAAAATTGTATCCAACTTTCACAGAAGTGCTATCGATAAGTACATACTATTTTGTAACATATGCTTTAAAAATCAAGGTATTTTTATCACAGTCACGACATCGCTTGCGACTTAAATCTATTTACAGGTAATGCCAATTCTGCTAATCGCGAGGTCACTTTTGCCTTTTTGGCACTGTCTTTGACGCGAAACGCATCCGGATTGAATTGTACATGGTCCATGCTGTCACGGATAATGGGCTTGGCAAGCTCATGAATTCGTTCTGTTGACTTGCCTTTCAGAGCAGCTTGACTTACACCTGAGTAGCTCTCTCTGTGCGGGATGTACTCTGCGGTTAGTTCTCGTGGCATTGCAAGCTCTTGTATACGTTGCGATGCTTCAGTGCGTAACGTGGCCTCGCTAACACTCCATTCAGGTTCCCTAATCAGTCCCTCTGATACTTTCTTTGATCTTGCTAAGTTTTCCATGCGTGGTGATGCTGTTGCTCTCTGTGCTGCATCTGATACGCGCCATTCAACATCTCGACTTGCTAGGTATCTTCTGTGAGTCAATTTTGGTTTTGACAATTGGTCTAACTCTCTCTTAACGCGGGCAGATTTGGCAGCATCTCCAATTTCCCAGATTGGAGATGATCTTCCACAGCCAAGAACATACTGTGTCCTGAATGGAAAAACAATAGACAGTACTATAAAATTTCACCACTGCGCTTATTTTATACAGAAGTCAGTGCTGGAATATCTTGAACCGTAGCGTTGTACTTGTTTATCTGTCTTCCTGGATCTAGGTGGATAAATGTTTTTGAGGGTCATTTTTGCCTGCTCGTTGTTTGGACCTTTGGACAAGCGTGGCTCGAAATATCCACTGATCCAAATTCCACTGTATTTTCAGTAAAATACACGCAATTCTTATGCAGATTGCATGCAAAATGTTTTACAGAATCTTGATTAATTCTAAATGGTATACCGGTACTTCATATTTTAATAAACGAAATGTCCAATGTAAACATAGCAAGCATTAATTATGAACATTGAAAACATGCGACGTGTCGCTTATTCCTTAACTTTTGCGAAAACGTTTGCACACAAGCGATACAGTGAAACCTGTCTACAGCAGTCATCTTTGGGACCTGAGGAAAATGACCGTTATTGGCAGGTGACCTTTCTGTCCAGCTTGGTTTCGATAGGAAGTGTCATTTTGGGGTTATAAAGAGTGGCCTTTTTACACAGGAGGTTTCTCTACAGGGGTGGCCGCTAATGCAGGTTTGACTGTATGCCCTGTTCATAGGTTGTTTTGCATGCTGTGTGTTATATCACAGTTTTTCGATGTATTTCGCTGTCTTGCATACCTGTTCTCCGTGTATCCTCTGGGAATCTCTTTGTGCTTAGCAAGGTACTCAAGGCGTTCTTTGGATTGAGCCTTCTTTGCAGCATCTGTTACTAACCAGATAACAGACGGACGTCCGCAACTGTAGATGAACTCAGGGCTAACAAAGAAAAATAGGCACTTAGACAGTATACTGGTAGTCAAACTTCGCTAGCTCCTGGTTGGATGATATGCCATCGTAAATAGAACTTCTTCCGCGCACAATTTCTTCTGCAATGTTCCATTTGTTTGCTTGTTTGTTTATTTGTTTGTTTGTTTATTTCAACATCATATCAGTCGTACACGGAAATTGATGTGCTATTACATATCAATGATACATAGATAATTACATAGTAATAATTACAATGGTACGTGATAATTCACCCAAAACTGTCATGCAAACAAAGTAAGCTAGTGTACATAAAATTGAATTAAACTAAATCTGTTTTAAAATTTTAATGCAGCAAATTATTCACGTTCTTTGACGAGGGACATATACGATACAAGGCTCGGACAATCAATATTATGATATACATTTTCAGAAGATAATCTGCATTTTGAGCAAATAAAATTATCTGTTGAGCTGTGGAAGGTTTTGTCCGCAAATAAGCAAGGATAGGAACGATACATTTTATATGTACTCTGAGTAAGAGTAAAAGTAAGCAGCTTCAAAACT
>OFHS01005967.1:0-10850 GCA_900245855.1 Calvadosia cruxmelitensis | reverse complement strand
TATATTTTGTTTGTTATCTCACTCAGTCTGTATCTGCATTCTATTTTCATGATCAAATATACAATCTTTTAATCTATCTATATCTATCTATCTATCTTCAGAATGCCAGGTATAATGTTCAAACACGATTCGATATTTTCCGAAGGGAATGGAGTCTAAAGTGTTAGCTTGGGAGGGCCTGGGTGGGGGATACCCTTTGCCATTCCCTACGTATAGTAAGGCTGCGTACAGGGGTTAGGGATATTACAGCATGTTATCAACACTCTTGATTGCATTTTATTACGATATTCACAATTGCGTTACTATATGTCATAAATATTTACAATTCCATTAATTTAAAGCCACTTTCTACATATCAGTTAATTAACCTGAAATAGGCAATATTATTTGCACATGTTGAAGCTGCGTAGCGTGAGCAGAATGACAAATATGGTGCGCATGCGTCAGGATCTTTATCAATGAGGTCCGTTTCTGGGTAAATTTTATTGTTCACACTGATTTACACTGGCTCACGCAGCCTCCAAATCTAGCCGAAGTATATTGATTCAAATAAAATAAAGAGGCTGGTCCAAAATGTCTGCCGATGATGTTCATCCTGACAAGAGAGAATGAATGAAGTCAACAGTCATGGAAATGCAACACAACTGTAAAAACCTAGAAAATTTGCTATTGGCACGGGATGAAACTTTTGCGGTAGCATCAGACTCCATAACAAACAAAATTCAGTTAATCAAAGGCCGAAAATGCTGCAACGAAAATACAATCCCAGATCAAATGAATTATACAGTACGGACTTGCAGATATACTGTGCAGTATTAGTGTTGCGAATATGAGATTAGATAAAAACGAAGCTATAACGCCACTATAAACGTCCTTCCGACGGAGACGCAGTCACAAGGGTTCTCTAAAATAGCTACTCAAATTGTAGAAAGCGGAATTTATATTCTTTTGGTATCTTTCTGCATTTCTTTTTATTTTGATATATTTACAGGTAAGATCGATGGTAAAAAGGGTAAAAATATGACACCAGGGATTTTAATAATAATATTGCATCGAGGGCGCCCTGAACGAGTAGGTTGTTCTGCGTCGGCAGAGTCCTTGTGGAATGTAGAACGAGTAGCAGAAACGGATGAAGACGAGGAGGATGGGCTCGCAGATGGAGATATTTCAATGACAGGGTTCAGGCGATGGATTGAGATAGTGTCAGTGGTATTTCCATGCTTGATAGTGAACACCTTGCGGGGTGTGGTGGAGCATCTCGTAGGGACCGGTGTAAGGGGCCTCCAGGGATCGCTAGGGATGGTCAACACTCCCCAGACTCGTTTGCTTGTCGTTACGTAAGGAAGCAGGTAGGCATCTGCTTGAATTAGGTGCGGTGGCTGAAATTGAACTGCGTTCTGAGACATCAAAATTATACCTAGTCTAAGTGCGTAGCATATATTATAAGATATTAATATAGACGACTCTCTACATTAAGAGGTCGTACCTCTTTCTGTTAATGGCCTTGTTACATGAACTACCCCATAAATCACACTTAGACGCTCCCGACAAAGTAACACCACTATATAAAGACAACAGGTCCACCCAATCCCCTAGACAAACTACCCACTTTTACACTGAACGAACGATGCATGGAAAACTTTCGGAATGTTGTCGCATTTCCTTGTTCTGATGTAATCTCCATTCCGTGCCGTAATGAATGAACTACAATCTCACTTGCGTCAGGATACGTTGAATGAACAATTATAGTACGAGGTTTTCTCTTTTCCTTCAACCTCGTGATATGATTTGTATGCTGCATACTTATTATTATTGATAATTATTCGCTATAATTGGTTTTTCCTTCTGAAAGTAATTCATTTAAATCAAACTTGTAATTATTCGTATTAATTTGCCTTCTATAAAAGACCTTGTTCGGTATTTTGGAATAGATTTGCATACGCTGATGACTGCAGCAAAACTTGTCTTGTGATTGACTCTGGTGTAATACCACAACTTTTTGGCGCTGTGAGTAGGGTACTTGCAGCCTGTTGTGCCGGAGATGGACTGCCGAAGGAACTTGTCGCTGAACGATCCAGAGAGAGCGTATGCTTGGTTCTCTGCTTTCGCCGCAAGATCAGAAAAGCTGGCCGGCGAAGACAATGTCGGCAAAGGACGCTCGTATGCACAGACGGACTTCTTCCTAGGGCTACACGGAGAGGCCGCCTACATCACGCTGTCATGGTTGGTAAAGCCGAAGTCACTGGAGGACACGAAATTCAAGGACATTTATGAAAAGGCTAAGGCGTTTCCCGAGCCGAAAGAAAGGTTGCTGATCGCCGAAAGAATAAACTTTCTGGCTATTCAAAAGATGCCTGATGAGTCAGCCGACGAGGTACATGTTCGCATCAACCATGCTGCCGATCGCTGCAATTTCGCTCTTCTGAAAGAGACCGATGACCCAGGAGAGGAATTGAAGAAGATGGTGTAAACAAGCTGCCTCAAAGATAAAAAGACAACAAGAGAGCTGCTCACGTACGTCCTACAGACACCGAATGCCACGTACGACGACCTGAGAGAGCGCGTCAGGCAATGTAAACATGACGCTCTACGTCATAAAGCAGACGTCGCGCAGTGCAAGCGTCCAACGCTCATCCGCCGAGGGAGACTTCAACGCAGTGAGCCAAAATGCTGAGTACGGGACGCGTCCTCGTCAGAGTCAACGATGCCGCTTCTGAAAAAGAAGCCATGCTAAAGGTGAATGCCCCACGTACGGGAAAGCATGCAATGATTACGGGAAAAAGAATTACTTCACCGTTGGATGTCCAGATTCCCAGAAGAAAGACGAACAACAGAAGAACAACGACACGAAGACCAGAGGTGAAACGGGAAAACTGTTCGCGGTAGAGAGAACAGTTACGTGATCGAATCGGATAGTAAAAGTAACCTCGTTTCCGCTGATAATTTTGCTTTGCACGTATCGGAAGAGGCCATTAACCTCGTAGATGCCATAACGAAATCAGTAGAAAATAACGGCTACTCGGTGGAGATGCAACATGACACGGGAGCAAGCTGCGCGATTATTTTGTTGCATATTTGGAAATGACTTGGCAGTACAGATGTAGAAGTAAGCAGCCGTAAGCTGAAGTCATATTGTGATAAGAAAATGAGAAGTTTAGGAAAATATCGATTTCAAGTTAAGCGTAGCCATGGTAGTCAACTTATTACTTTCGAGCGCCAATTGTCGTGGCACGCCCGGAGACATTAACCACAACGAGCTTTACTTCTAGGAACATCTCATGACGAGGACACGAACAGAAAAAAAATACGTTGACAGAATACAGTGGCTTTAGGCTACGATGTAACAGCATAACATTATTAGCACCAAGCGGATTAAGACAAGAGAACAATATATAGGAAGATAACCGGAAACATGACAACCAATACGCGTGACGATAACAGGAACTACACAGCCTCTACACAAATGTAAAACTATTAGCAGCACCGATCGATTTTCGTATTAATGTAGTGCCCTGATTGGTTACGTCGTAATCGTATATGTCATGTGATCTTTTGTGCTGTAATCTTGTGCTCTTGTGAAATGTATGAGTTCGTAAATCTACAACACTCAGCCTGGTTGTGTGTAATACTCCGGTCATTACATTGGCGCGGTGGATTTGCTAAAAACCTTCGTAGGACAACGAGGGAATACACAGTGGTTGGGGAGGGTGGTTGAGCTACAGGCATTTGAAAGACAACAGCTGAGAATTGTGACAAGGTCGTCGCTGTCGAGCGTTTCCGAAAGGCGAAACGCACCATCGTACTCGGTACTCCGACACATATTTGTGCTCGCACTACCGTGCGAGCACGATTAGAATTTAGTTTGCATGCACCGTCCATTTGGTGTAAGAGTAGAGAGTTCTTTCCCACCTTCCTAACGTGTATTCGTATATTTGTTGCTATTTACAAATAAAGATTCAAGTACACCCTCCATTGGCTTGCTTACATAGTTTAATTATCGTTGGATCTCATTAGAGACATTAGGAATGGGCGACAAAACTGAGAACTTTGATTGGTTTTGTATCGGTCGATGTTTCTTGTCTTCGTTTCAATTCCAAGGAGGTCACGCAAGTGAAGCCCTCACTTTTATTGCATCATAATATCATACAGTCTGCATGCTTGACTCTTCATTTAGAAGCTTTCGACGTTGTAGCCGGCAATAGGTGTTCATGACCAGAAATCGAGCCTTTTAATGATATTATGTTCGACACATATGAGATAACATAGCATAACGTCTGTAAGGCGACCATAACCCAGAGAATAGAAAACTTTGCCAGTAGTTGTCTACGGATCAAGGTAACATTAACAAGTTATGAAAAATTAAAAATAATTAATTACAAGTCAATTGCAAAATATTAAATAATAATTATCACTAGTAACATTCCGCGTAAAGTCTTGCGGCAATGACTCATGCCAAACCAAAGCCAATTTGACAAACTTCAGCCACATTCTTAATCTCCAATGGCCCTGCACTTTAAAATTATTGTCTACAATGAAAGTCATAGGCAAACTGATTTGCTCGATCGCACTGTACAATCTCAATTGGTCCTACTATGTCAACGTGTCTTGCCTAATGAAATAACATGAGCTGGGGTTTGTTGCCGCTCGCATACGCAATAATGTGTCTCCTCTATGTCGCCACCCTCTCGAACATAACAAATATACTGTACAGACATGATTATATACCGGTACCTGTTGCAAGATTAAGACTTTGCAGTGGACACGTGTGTTATTAGGGGATAAACCTTCCCCTGATATTGCTACAAATGCACTACGATTTGTCATTAAGGACTGCACGAATGATCTTTCTGATCTCGACATCCTTGCTTGCTCTTTCTTGTTCATCTTCTCGATTTACTGTAACAACATCTGACGCTAACGGCAGATTCAGCTAGGGGTCATGAAGGAAATCTGGTCCTTGATGCCATTCGTGTAATTGTTCAACTGAGATCGGCTTTGTCAAAGAGTCCGCTGGGTTGATACTTCCTGGAATGTAACGCAACCACTGTGGCGATATGGTTTCTTTATTTTCTGCTACTCGCGACAGAAAGAATGCATTGTACTTGGTTGAACTAGACTTTATCCATTGCAAAGCCGTCATAGAGTTTGTCCAACAGGTAACTTGTCTTCGAGGCGTAGACAATGATGCGAATATTGTATCAACAAGACGTGCCAATATGACAATTCCGACTAGCTTTATCCTTGGAAAGCTCCTTATTCTTAGCGGGGTGACTAGAGCTTTTGCTGCCACAAAGTTCACTGAGACAGATCCGAAGGGCAACTGCACCATAAGCATCGAGACTCCCATCAGTTACACGGAAGCGGGGGTGCTCCAGCGTGTTGAGGTGATCAGCCAGCTTCTTCCGTGCTGCCCCTCTCTCCTTTGACATAGGCTTCGGCAAATATAGCTCTGCAACCAGTACCTCCTCCACAAATGACTTCTCGTGGGTTTAATTTCAAATAAAGAGTTCTCGCTGCGCGTCGCTGCCGTCCGCCATTTTTTTGTTTGGGGGAGGGGGGGGGGTAACAAGTTTTTACAAACAAACTGGTTCTCTCCGTGTCGAGTTTTACGCAGAACCTGATCGTGAGTTAAAAGGAGAGGACGAGTTTCAGAGAGGGATTCCCACATACATGCGCACAAAAGCTGCGCATTCGTCAAACTGGAACTGGAACTGGAACTCGTCCTCAAGCAACACCTCCCTCATCAGCCGAGGTGTGAATCTCTTTGGTGCTGTTCGTAAGTGAATGTAGCTCGTGCTGAAGCAAGGTCCGACAGGATGGAGTACGCCAAAGTAACAAAAATGAGAATAATGTATTTCTGTAACGTAGAAGACGACTGCCTTTCTATAAGCACGTAACTAAACTTAGTAGTTGAAGCGAGGCACGTGCAATAATATCTCTACGCCATAACGAGACCATTATTCCAACAAAATTTATTATTTATTTCATTTCTAAGACAAAAAGAAGTAAGATGCTCAACACCAAGTAGATGAATTACTTGTAAACATAATTATCATTGTTAATCAGCCAAGGGTTGGATCATTTTATTGGCGTATCCTCACAGTTATGCTTCAGTTCAGGAAGGCACACAGCCAGAAGACTGGTTACCGCAGAGCATGTCGTGAAAATTGAGAGCAAGGTGTACGGACTGAGCATCAGAATGAATCTGACCGAGAACATTGCTAAAGAGGAACCAATACCGCAAAAGAAACTGTTCGATCCACTAGAAATGCCACGAACGTGCGTTGGGAAATACATAGGTGACATGCAAATGATACTGGTTGACAGAATGCAAAGGACAAAAGCGGCGAATCCAAGCCTGATTGGATAAAACCAGCCAGGACACGCCAATGTTGGCAATACAATTGCAGCAACGAACCCAGAGACAATTACAGTTTTTCGAGCACCAAACGACTCACACAATGCATAGACAACTGGATAAGCAGCAATTTCTACTGCAGCGAATATACTGATGTTGATGAGCTGCTCAGTGCTCACTTTCTGGCATGGCAGGCAACGAGTTTGGGCTCCTATGCCCCAACCATCTTCTATGAGGCTCTCCAAATGATCAGTAGCAGTGAGCATCATGCCGTAATATAGATAGGAGTAAAGAAACATCATTACTGCGAAAATCAAAGTGCGTAGTAACAGTCCATTACGCAATAACTCTTTCAAACTCCCTCGTTTTCCTTCTCCTTGCATGGGAAGCGCAACATAGCCAGATGGACATTGTTTTGAATTTGCTTCTGATATATGCCTCAAAGAGTTAGATAACTCCTGGATATCGCCCCTTGCTGCACAAAACCACGGTGACTCTGGAAGTCTCAACAGCAAACAAACACTAATCCATGCAGGTACAGAAGCAGCAACCAAAAAATGTCGCCAAGAAAATCCAGCTGCCATAAGCAAAGCCCCGATAAGCAAGCACAATCCAGTACCTACGCTGGATGCGGCTACTGGATAAACCAACTTAGATTTTGACTGTTCTGGTAAATACTCCAGAAGTAACGAATTCATGTGCACTGCACTTGGCATGCTGCAGCCGATAAAGAAACGTAAAGATACCAACCAGTAAAAGCCGGGTGCAAAGGCACTGATCGTCGAGTAGAAGCTCGTCATTGTCATGGTAAGGATAGCGGCTGTACGTCGACCGTGAATGTCTGAAATACTACCAATGAACCAAGACGACAGAATCGCTCCTATCGCGGTTGCAGCCTCTACGATACCGACCTCAATGTCTGTCAGTCGCCAATCGCACTGCACAGTCGGGCCAAGGATGGCTGCTAGATAGCTTAATGATCCAAGTGCCGCCATAGCTAAAGAGAAGATGACCAATGTCATCCTCTGCAAGGGTCCTTCGCCGATGAGTTCCATAATCTCTCGTAAGTTATAATGGTGGGCATTCTCGTGTCGTTCTCCGATAAATGCAAAGCATTCCGTGCGTGGTCTTCGGTTCTCTTGCACTTCCATTTTGTTCATAATAATGACAACCTGATCATGTTTTGAAGGCTTTTAATTTTATGCTAGTTGATTATTAACAAAAGGGGTTCAATTTATTGTTGTATCGACAATCGAGCTATTGAACTAGTTAATCCACTCCTACACTTTGTTTCACAGCGCTACAAAAAGAGAATTGGAAAATCATCTGCAATTCGACTAGCTGTTGCAATTCACAATTCTCTAATGCAGTCACATCCTCAAATCACATCGGCCAAAAGCAAAATGTCACTTTTAAAATCCCTGTCATCTGTTGACTTATTAAGTATCGCGGAAAAGGTTTTATTCCAATGATACCGCTATTTTAATGTCATTCCTCTGATGTTTGGATTATCGTGGAGTTTTTATGCAACGTTAAGTAATTTTATATAGCTATAAAGTAATCAGTGTATTATTTTAGCCTTTTATATCTGCCTGTTATTTATTCATATGTTTTACTCGTTATTCTGTAAAACATACCCCTATGTGGTAATTTCAGTGCCATTGGCTCTGAAGTTGAATGCGAGATATTTTTGAAATAAAGTTTTTATTCATTCATTCATTCATATTCCACTCCATATGAGCCTGTTTATATCAAATGAAAGTTGAAATCTCCCTGCTAATGAGTTGAGATATCATCCCTGGATGAAACATTTCTATTGTAAACGCGTCGTCTCGCCGCATTGAGGTGGGCTGTTGGTAGGGTTGCACCGATCGATCGCAAATGTTGTTTGATCGATGCCGATCAAGCAGTGATTGGCTTTGATTGGTAAAACCGATCCCGTCTCTGTTTATCCGAACACATAACCGATCACGAAATATTGTAGTAACACATGCATACTTTCACAAAATGTAAAGATGATGCAACCATACACACAGTCAGTTTGTAGCTCAACACAAAGAGAGATGAATTTGACAATATTTGCTTCGTTAGCGTTCAAGTATCGAAACTCAATTTATATTTCGATATTAGGTGCTCCAGAGCCGCCCGTGGTTGCTTTATTCATAACTGTGAACAAAATAGCAGGCCCTCACTGGAGATAGACGTACTAATCTAGTGTCCTTTTGACCAAACAATTTGCAGTTTCCGTTGATGATCGATCGGTGATCGGCTCGTGATCGGTTGTTTAATTTGTCGTTCGGTTGGTAATCAGATCGGTTCAAATTAGTGCGTTCGGTGCAACCCTAGTTGTAAGCCTGAAAAGCGACAGATTCTACCGACAAAGCCAAGATGCGCTTGACGATAAATCAACCCTTCACGAGTTTCCTTTGTGCCACGTATAGACAAAACCCTAAAGACAGAACTAGTTACAACAGATAGGATTACCCCGCTATTTAACAGCATGAATAGTCTTGTATTCAGATAATATACTCCTTGTTCATCTTAGAAAACAACGACACAGCACTACAACAATGTAACCAAGCAAGCGAGACTGTTCAGTTCGTTGATAACTGCGATTCCACAATGCCGGATTGTTGACTTACGGTTGCTATGGCAACCCGAGAGTCTATGCTGTGGGGGAAAAATGGCCTGATGTTTTCAGTTTTTCATCTTATGGCGTAAACATTCCTGATAACATACTGCCTTGCGAGCATACTGCGAGAAGTGGCGTTAAGAAGTGTTGAGCAAAGCACACGTGACAAGGTCAGCCTGCAGCTCGCCGTAGGTGGCAAACGCAACCAAAACACAACCGGAATCAACAACACAATAACCATTGCTCATTTCGTTTGTCACTATTTTCGCTCAAACATAGCAAATAATGTTGATAGAACAGTCTGGAAGTTGTTTCGCAAAGATCGATCAAGGTTTCACTGTCAAAAGCTAGAATTTTGACGTATTGTTTGCAGCTGACACAACGAGTAATGGATAACATCGTCTTGCAGAGAACACTGTCGGACTTCGCCCGTCAATTTTAGTATGCTTTGACAATCCGAATGCATATTGTGATCAACAGTTAAAACTTCAAAGGCACTGATAATGTTTGGAACAGGCACACGAGTAAGTAGATATGTTTCAGACACTTTAAAATCCATAGTTCCAGCATCCAAGAAGGCTGACAACAAGTCATGATTTTCGCTCAGTTTGTGCTCCACACTCATGCAAGTGCTGTAGAAAGAATTAACAGATGCGCTTTCGAAATCAGTCTGCAGCATCTCCAGAGTCAGAAATTCAACACAGTGTTCTCTCTTCGTATTTTTTGTGTCGTTCATGACGCAAGTGGATTGAACATGCTGACAGTTGCCTGTGACACAGCGAGGATGAACGCACACTTTGGAGCTCTTTTATATGTTAGTTTATCATTCTGCTGTGAAGAGAGAACACTGTGTTGAATTGCTGACTCTGGAGATGCTGCAGACTGATCTCGAAAGCGTATCTGTTAATTCTTTCGGCAGCAATTGCACGAGTGTGGAGCACAAACTGAGCGAAAATCATGACTTGTTGTCAGCCTTCTTGGATGCTGGAACTATGGATTTTAAAGTGTCTGAAGCATATCTACTTAGCCGTGTGCCTGTTCTAAACGTTATCAGTGCCTTTGAAGTTTTAACTGGTGATCACAATATGCGTTCGGATTGTCAAAGCATTCTAAAATTGACGGGCGAAGTCCGACAGTTTTCTCTGCAAGACGATGTTATCCATTACTCGCTGTGTCAGCTGCAAACAATACGTCAAAATTCTGGCTTTTGAAAGTGAAACCTTGACATTCGTGAAATTTCCATCATTTAAAGAAGCGTGTGGCAACCATACAGGAAAAGCAGCTTCCGCCTGAACATTCTTTCTTCTTTCATATAAACTTCCTTCTGAGCATCATACTTACAATCATTCCACTTTGCTTTCTCCCTCCTTCCTTACAATTCAGCATTATATTCCCACAACATACACACATGCCTCAAACCTGTTTCTCCAATGCACATCTACTCCTTCATTTCCGCTCTTTCCTTTCTCAGCTACCTTCCCCTTCCCTACTGCCCATTACTCAACCGTTACATGTCCATAACCACCACATGCACGTTATTAAAGAAAACCCAACAGCGTCAACACCATAAAATGTGCAAACATTAAGAACGTACCTTCTGAAATAAGGATCTCACAATTTATCACAAACTCCTTACTTCTCAATTTCTCTGCATACGCAATACTTCACTACTTCTATATCGACCGCCAGGGGCGGATCCAGGGGGGGGTCAACGGGTCAATCGACCCCCAGAAGTTTTGCTAAAATATCGTGTAAAATTTACTCAATATTTCACACAAAATAATAAAAATTATTCTTCATTTCAGCCTTTCTTTGATCTCCTTTAGATAAACTTCCCGATTCAACTGTACCACCAGTTCG
>OFHS01005966.1:0-10850 GCA_900245855.1 Calvadosia cruxmelitensis | reverse complement strand
AAAACTCTATACTCTGTCTAGCACACCTGGCCGTTAAGGGATTTTAAAATCGGTTTGCCCGATACAAACTATTTTAGGCAACATACGACATTAAACTGTATTTTCCATGGTATTTTTTTTCTCACCCAGGTGGGGTCCAACCGGTAATGAGGTGGGATCCCGCCTAACCGGGTTGGCCCAACAATCAAATAAAGGCGCTGCACAGAAACAATGCGATACAATAGCAGGCAGCGATCCCACTCAAAGGTGTCAGCCCGTCTAGCCGGGCTGGCACGCCTGATGTAGACATGTCCTCAGATACGTATGTGCCGAGAAGACGTGTCTTGGGCATTCCACCTTATTGGGCTTGCATGCTCCTGTTCATTCCCATTTCCTAGTCATTCATACCGTTTCCACGTCATACTTGCAAAGAGCCAATGACTTGGTTTCTCACTTCTGCACATCACAGGGATAGGCTGATTGACGTATCTTGCACAGCCCGCGCATGCGCTCGATGAATGCGAAACTCTTATGAAAGTTGAGGAACGCAAAGTCTGGTATTCCCAAACTACCATCTGAGGTAGCAGCAATGGAAATATTTCACTTTTGCTCAACCTTGTCGTCGTCGGAGGAAGTTCTGCAAGCCTGCAGAGGCAAAAGCGTTATTCGACGAATGGCCCCCGTCTGTCAAGTGGTGAATTGTGGTCGTACCATGACGGAAGTAATGAAAAGCAATCTCACTTACGGATATCTTTGGAGATGTCCATCACACAGAAGCAGAAGCATGACGGTCAGAGCTGGATCTTTTTTTGAAAAGTCTCGCCTGCAGCTGAAAAGGCTTCTCCTAATGACCTACTTCTGGGCATGCACCGTGCAGTCGATCCACTCAGCGGAGGAGATGATGGGTGTGTCTGCACACAGCATCCTTCAATGGTACACGCACCTGCGTGATGTGTGCAGCGCACATCTCGAAGCCAATCCGGTGATGCTGGTTGGACAAAACGAGATTGTTGAGATTGACGAATCCCTTGTTTCGAAGAGGAAGCAGCAATGGGTATTTGGCAAGTACGAAAGGCGGCGAAAGATTGGTTTCCTCGTCTTTTTGCAAGACAGATCAGCACAAGCCTTGTTGCTAATTATCAAGTATAACGTTTTGCCTGGCACATGTGTACACTCCGACATGTTGCGGGCCTACAACCAAGTACCAAATCAACGCTATGCCTATGGAACTGTTAACCATAGCGTTAACTTTGTAGACCCAGGAACGGGGGTCCACACAAACAATGTTGAATGTTTCTAGAGCAAAATGAAAAGGAAACTTAAAAGAATTTCCGGGACCAACACGCAAATGCTCCCTGGACACTTGGACGAATTCATGTGGAGGGTTATGTTTGGAAAAACGCACAAGGACGCCTACGATAACATACTCCTCCACAGCCAGCAATTTCCAACTCCTTACTTATACTAATTATATAATACTAACTTTCTATTATCTTCAAAATATGGACGCAGTTATCAATTATCAAATGTTGTATGTCTTTAAATTGATTTTACAAAATAACATCTTTCGCCTAAATGGAGTCTCTTGCAGTATTTGAAATGTTACTCTGTGAAATTAGTCCATATTCAACACGCTATTGCTGTAAGCTTGAACTCCAAGGACACTACACAAAGACTACACGAGTGTGTGCTTCAAGTCAGTCATCTTAGATCTGAAAAACCATGAGGTCCACCTCACATTCAAACAAACTTACATACAAGAGAGGCTATTACAACATCCTCCATCTCTCACATAGAGACTATTAACATAACTCGATTAGCCTCTTAAGCGGTCTGATTTCTTTTGTAGATCGCCTGAGAGGTGGTGAATGACTACTGTTGTTTATTGATGGGTTAGCGGTGACATCTTCTGTAGGGCTCTCTGGAGACTGCAGGTCACTTGCTCCCACATTACCTGTTGCTGTCAAACCAGAGTCTGTCATAACTCGCATTGGTGGATCCTTGGGAGTGTGGATGATAGCCTGTCGGTTTCGGCGATACACCCTGCCATTCTCGTCTTGAACTAAGTAAGATCGAGGTAGGATCTCTGCTTTTCTCCACTGCCGCTCACGATTTGGGCGAATGCTCACCCTGTCTCCAGCTTGCAGTGGCGGTAAATCTCTGGCGTGCATATCATAGGAGGCTTTTGCTGTGTTCTGTCTCTTCTTGAGAGCAGCAACAACTCTTTCAGGACTGACAGCTTCAGGAACAAGTAGGCGCGATGAGGTCTTGGTTCGGCGTCCCATCAAGAGCTGGGCAGGAGATAAGTTAAAGATCGTCAAATGGAGTGTTTCGATAATGTAGCAATCCTTCAAAGGGATCAATACTTGAGGCATGCACTTTCCGTAACAGTCGTTTGGCCGTTTGAACAGCTCGTTCTGCAGCACCATTTGATTGCGGGTACTCAGGGCTACTTGTTATGTGACGAAAACCCCATGCCTGCGCAAATTGTTTAAATTCATGGGAGGTCGAGAACAGATTTTGTGTGTTGCTATATTGGGGTCCGTTGTCGCTGTATACACTGTCAGGTATACCAAATCTTGCAAACATCTTCTTCAAGTTGATGATAACACACCCAGCAAAATTCAATAACATATTTACCTTGAGCCGATCAGGTTTGGTGTCTTTCTCTTTCGCAATTAAGTAAATCTCAAAACGCATGAGAAACTTTCTCCAGTTTTCAGCCGCATGTGCATCCAGAACGAGAAAACTGGTTGCAGATCTCTAGTTCCTATGTGTAACTTTGTTTTGTGTTTAGTGTCCTGAACCCCCTGAAAAGGAAACGGAAGTACGTCATTTGTTATTGATCCAATTGCTTTTTCGTTCTCGTTCACTGTATTTTGGTGCATTTTACATGAAATATCATTGTTTGTGAATGCGACGTCTTTCAAAAGGGTTAACTGTAGACATCACGTTTTTGGGATGCGTACTGTACAATTCATGATTGCCCAGTGCTCTACTGCAGGGTACGAATGTGCTCAAGGCCAGTCAATCCAAACCAACCGGCGTATACCTGATATAAATGACCAAGTTTAGTACCAATTTCCTGGTGGATATTGAAAATGTTTATATCTATGCATCACTTTGATATTTTTAACTGCCATTTTTTTGCAATAATTAAGTTCTTACCTTGTATTGCTCTTCCCTCTCTGAGGTGTATTCTCCTTTAATGAAGACGATCCATTGCCTAGATCAGTTTTCCACTTTTGTGGAACTGACAGAGGACGCCGCGTGAAGGCTCTTGGCATGTCCCCCTTCCATCAGAGTATGACAACATAAGGCTTCACTGGTTTCTTGGCTGCGCGTTGCGAGGACCTAAAACAAAATAGTTTCGTTTCGTTTCATTTATTCTGAAATCCGATAAGCAACTGAATGCTTTTTTGCACGGAGCAGATACATGGGAATGGCATCATCATAATACAGCATAGAAAAATAGACAAGGTAGTATAGACTTGAACTTTACAGATAGAGCTAAACAAAGTAATACTGACATACAGTAGCTTAACAGTGACATTTCAAACAGTAGAATACAGAAGACACAAAGTAAAGACACAAAGTAGCGATTTTTCTTCCAACAAGCAGGCCTAAAGTATACAACTTAAATAACTATCGCATGCAGGAAGCTAAAATGGGAATAAATTCCCAAGTTCTTATGACAGTTAGGCAATGAAGAGTTTAACATGAGGAGACATATGCACTAGACTGTCTACTAAATAAGGCTACAGTAACTCATCCCAATCACTGACTACCAAGTATATGAACAAGTTGAAGTAAAAAGTAAACGTCAAATGTGTGAACATGTCAAGTGTAGAAAACAAAAATAAGTACAGGATCATGTAAACATTTTAATACACATATTATAACTATAAACAAGAGCATAGCAGGTCAACAATTTTCTACAGCTACCTTTTCTTCCCAGAACTGCTTGACCAGCTGATCTCTTCTCTGTAATGCATCCTTTGTTGGCTTCTTGAAAGTAGGTTTTTGGAGCACTTCATTAGAAGGGTCTCTCTCACAGCTGCTCTGTATTCTTCTGTCCCACAGCCTTTTGGGGCCACATCCAGTCGAGAAGAGAAAACTTCTTGGTGCTGAATACACATGTTGTGCAAAAAAATGCATGCAAAGGTAGCCAGCTTGCTCTGAAAGTGACCACACCCTTACATGTACGTAGTAACACACGCCATCTTCCCTTTAGCTGCCCAAATGCTCCTTCAGCAACCATCTGTGCGCGACTTAACCAGTAGTTAAAGTAGTGCAGCTTTGGTGATAGCACTGCGTTAGTGTACGGCTTCATCAGAAAAGTCTCTAAGTAGAATTCATAATCCGCCAGATTGACGGAAGAAATTGCAACATTTGCCTCCTTTTGGGTAAAATCTGGCAAGTATGTGCCACTGTGTAAACTTGTGTACATTTCTGTTGACTTAAAATTATCGAGTCGTGAGAGTTGCCAGGGAAACCACAACTGGCCCACACAAACCGATAATTAATTAGCATCCACCAGGGCCATTAATGCCACAGTCTAAAAAAATTTAAAATTATGGTATTCCTTGACCGACATCTTTCCACCAGGTGAGCACTTGATTGGTATATGGCAGCCATCGAATGCCGCCCAAGCGTACGGGAACTGCCACATTTGTCCCATGTCTAGCATTTTTTCCTGGTAGTCCAAGGTCGAATGAGGGGTAAGGTTTTCAACATTGTCTTTCCATAAACATGAAATGATTGCATCGTTAACTTGATGCACAATTGTTGATACGGTAGAAGTGCCAAGTCCAGCCATTTCTCAGATGGTGTGATAGTAGTCGGCTAGTCGCCCCTGCTCAACCTGTAGAGGCACAAACCAAGCTGACACTCAGGTGAAACGGGCTCCTCAACAACATGTTCTCTTACCAACTTACGGTGAATCTTCTCCAGAGTTATCTGTAAGGTTGTTCTCGAGACACCAAAGTTTTGCTTAAAGCGCTGATCGGAATAAGTCTGCCAAACGTGCTCCCACCAGCCACCGTTCAGAGACAACCGCCGACATGAACGAGGTGCTCGTTGCGTTTCGGCTTCCACTTTCTTTGACAATAGAAGCAAGCCGATGGCAAAACACATGCTAAGCATTTTCTTTTTTCTCTGAATGATTGCTGCTAATCGAGCAAACAAAGAACTGCGTCGTCACCGTTCAGTTGCAATCAACTTTCGGAGGACAGCATTTCGACGCACAATACTTTTGCTCTTACAGTTTTATGATATATTGATAATTAAATATAGTTATTATTACCATTATAATAAGCTTTGATCAATGCTATAGGCAAGGAGCTGCTCAGTAAATGATACGTAACTTGATCAATAACAGGTTTGACTGTACAATATTAGATAGATACAATTGTAACTTCTACGTGAAGACGTAGAAGACTTGATTTTCGGCATGGAGGAAGCCTTGACTCAGGTTCGAACAGCGGCAATAGAAGACGGTGTCGATGGAGTGTTTAGAATTTTTGACGTTCAATGCGGCGGATTCCTCTGTTTAGACAAATTGCAAAGTTATGAGTAAATTTATTGGTGGCTGTTTGGCAAGACTTTTCCCTTGATGCCGTTGTCTCGTAAGCCAAGAACAAGGACAGCAGTGCAAAGGTTGTCAGTTGTAACATGTGAAACGTCGGCATAGTCACTTTGTTCCATGAGTGACGCATAAAAATTGTCAATTGTTTGACCAGGCTGTTGTCAAAGAAAGAGAAAGGCCTGCCAGTCAAGGTTGGCATTACACTTGGAATGGAGGTGAGCTTTTTTATCCGCAAAAATGGACTTGAGATATTTGGAAGTGGATTGATCCAGGTTCAGGACATGGTGAAGCGTAGTGGGGAAACCAGGCAAGCAAGTGCCCCAGAAGGTGGCGAGCTGGCATTCATGTGGCTGCAATGACAAAGCAATAATATGAGCATAATTGAACCAGAGCTCTAACCATTCAATGAAACGTTTTAGATCAATATCAGCATCCATCATGGGTGGGGCTTGACTGGTTGTCGGACGATGGGGGGCAAACTGACCGGGGCCTGTGAGACGGGTGACGTGAAAGCAGAAGAAGCGGCAAGTGCAGACGTTTCGGGCAGTTAACTCAAGCAATCACGAACGGCCAAGTCCAAACGGAATAATTGGTCTTCCATATCAGATAAGAAAATATCGTCAGAATCTGCGTTATAAGAAATGAAATTTGTCTTCCATCTCACCTTGTCGTCTTCACTCTTCTCATTTCAGCAGAAAAATAGACACAAGATGTTGCTAGGTAATAACAAGCCATCTCTAGTAGACGTGGCTTTGACGAAACCTTCGTCGATTTGCCGAACCGACATCTTGTTTGCCTGCCCAAAACCAAGACTGGTCGATAACAGTATTTTGCGCGATTTCAAACGATAGTTGTGACTCAGGATTTTTTAGCCAATCAGCAACGACCACCTTTTTGCAAAGAAGTACCAATATCTGCCTCATTTTTCATTTTATGTTAATAAAAATACGTGCAATCGAATTCTTGCAATCATTTACCGCTGGTTGCATTATTTTAAAATGGGAGTTAGATTTCTTTAAGAATCCCCTATTCATCATAATCAATAACTGATGACAGGAATGCACCAGTGACTGCAGTCTCTATACTTGCTACAACATCTTCCCGACTCAGAGTGTTGGTGTGCAGTCTTGACAAAGCATCAGCATGTGGAATGTATTTTCCAGGGTGATGCTGCAGCTGGAAGTCAAATGCCATTAGCTTAAAAGCCCAACGGCTAACTCTGGCGGATGCGGTCTTCGGGAAAGCTCTGTTCTTGCCAAAGAGAAACGAAAAATTTTATGATCAGTTATAATTGTAAATTTGTGACCAAGCAACATCTGACTAAGGCGCAAATGGAAATGCTTCCTTCTCTGTGGCAGAATATCTTCGTTCAGCATATGTAAGTGCTTTTGATACATAAATAACGGACCTGTCATCCTGGGACAATATTCCGGCTATGCATGAGCCTGAGGCATCAGTAGTCAAGGTAATCAGAGGCTGACTTGACAGTTCCTTTTTCAACTTGTCAAAGACATCTCTTGACAAGTGCTTGTCCATTCAAATGTTACATCTTTTTTCCTAAGGTCGTTCACTCGTTCAACGGGCGCATCTTTTCAGCAAAGTTTGGAACTAATCGTCCAAAGAACGAGTGATTCAACATCTTTGCGACTTTGAGACAGAGAAATTATGTGAACTTTTTTAATGAGGCGTTTATTCTTGACCAATACCATCTTTAGAAATTCGACAACCAAGAAACGTTACTTCAGGCATGCACTCTACACACTTATCTCTGTTGATAGACAAGTTCCGCTGATGGAATCATTCCATCACTGCATTTAATCTTTTGTTCAATGAATCTTCGGTTTTTACAAAATGTGAACATCATCTTGGTAGGGCACAACGCCTTTTAACCCAGTCAAAACTTTCTCAACAACTTGTTGGAATATTGCCGTGCTATTTTTCATTCCCATTTGCAGGCAGTTGAATGTGTAAAGTCCCTGGTGCGTTTGGTGACGGTGAGGTGTTTTGTTTGCGGCTGTTTCTTTGAAACGCAGAATTCGACGTATCGTTGCCAGTACAGAACTGCTCTTTTAGATTTCTGCCAAGACGAATGTCGTGAATTGTCAAAGAAAAATTGCTTTCGTCTCCAGTTGACTTTCGTCGATTTCATTGGTGATGTCATCAGGCCATTCTTCCCGTGGTTGCCATAAGAACCGGGGGCTTGATAGCCATGGATGGTCAGGGACAAAATCTTAAAGGCAAGATCCCTCTTGAAGCGTTGTCGGGTGGATTCAGCGGTACAGGACATTGAATCTATTGTTCTGGAGATGTTGTGTCGCGGATTTCCACTACCCTGTTGACGACAAGCATATGAAATCTTCTCTCTTTGTTAGATATGTATGCAAGAGTAGTCTTAGAATCTGACTAAAGATGAACTTCATCAATTTAATGTCAAGCTCATCCTTAAGCAATCTCCACAATCTTGTTTCTACAACGGCTGCTTGTAACTGTAGCCTAGGGGTGGTTAGGGACTTAAGGAGGTCACATCAAGATGGTGATTCATATCTCAGGTATGCGACCGCGCCCATTCCAACTTCTGACACATAACAGAAGATGTGGCAACTCATGTTCGTGATGTCGGTGATGCGGTCAGTGAAGTGACGTGCGATTGAATTGACTTAATCGCGCCGAGTGAATCTTTCCACATGAGCCACCTTTGCAAATGTGGGTCGGGTAGCTGGTCGTCCCATTCGATGTTTTCCTTCCATAGCTCCTACATAATTAGTTTAGGGATCAGCAACAGAGGGGCAAGAGCGCCATCGAGGTTGAACATAGGTTGAATAAAATAATTCTCCGCTGGTTTCTTGTAGAAGACGTGAGTGCCTGTAGAAGGTTAGGTATTCACTGTTTCTACAGCACTAGTCCAGATATTACCTTTCTTGTCAGTCCAGTTGAAGTTGTGTTGCTCGAACAAAACCGTCTTCTTCTTAGTCTTTTTGTTGCGTTTACCAACTGTTCTTTTGACGCTGGGGGTAGGAAGAGAAATTTCTGACTCGCCTTTATCTTCTGACAGTGCTGTCGATTCTGGCACTGCAGTCAAGGTAGAATCATTGAATGGCAATTCATCCTGAAACTCAGTGATATCGCTGAGACAACCCTCGTCAGAACAGTCACCAAACCTACACAAACCATATCGTCCTCCGAGTCAGAATCATTGTAAACATTGCTGAGAATAGTGCGCTGCTCTTCCTTAAACAGGAATCTCTTCGATGTTTTGAAAGTGGTCTTATTTTCACAGCAATTGGATTTTCTCACGATATGTCTTCAGCATTCGCTTGCTTCAGCCTTTCACTAGGGCGTCTTAAAAGAATGCCATGGTCTTTGTCAGTGCGGCCAGCTTTCCTCTTCTTGAGCGGCGAATTTGCTCAAGGGCCTCGGGGAAACAGGCGATGAAGGATACACACTATGAGGAAGCACAAGGCAGCAACAGCAAAGCAAACGAGACTGAATCTTGAGGGATAGGAACGAATGTTTGGGCTCGACAGACCACATGTTGAGACCAAAGCAGAGGACTGATAAATTGAATGTATATTAACTTGGCCCAAACATGGAATGTTGGATAGCTTTAAACTTGGCAAATAGTGAAATCATGTTAAAAAATGTGGACAAAAATCGAACATATCCTACAACTAGCTAAAAGCGCTAATTACTGGTTTCACTTGTAAGCGTTTTGATCTGATAATTCAATCGTTCAAAGTTTATGTATGAAATTTGATAAAACAATTTCGCTCTTCCTCTGGCAAAGACAAACATTGCATTTTTCGTGCAATAAATAAGTGAAAGCCCAGGTTTGCAATTCCGGCAGCAATTCCTTGTTTCCCTTGTTTCTGACCAATGCCCAACCTGGTCAAGGCGAGCATCTTCACAGGGATTAGGGATAGATGGCTTTCTCCTCAGTGCTGAACATCAATGGGGTCTGTGCTGGCTCTTTTACGGGGCCTTCCTGGAGTTCTGACAGTATTTTTTCTTTTCCCTGACATGATCAAGGCATCCGAGAACTCTGCGGTGAATTGCAACAGTGACATCTGCGTCCGACGTGGTACGTCCACAACATTTTTGTCACGCAGATGGAGAAGCCAAGCATTTCCTTTCGCAATATCTACATAATGCCAGAATAATTTGATATACCCTCTTCTGGTCTTGCATGGAATGCGGTAAAGCGATGTCAGCATGTCGGCCTTGTCCACTCCTCCCATACCTTGATTGTAGGACTTGATTATCTTCGGACATGGGATTTATTTTTTGCTCTTGCTCACTTTGCAGAATCTCTCAATGGTGCTGATTTGGTTGATACTAGTGTAACGCGCGTGCAACAACGATAAGAAGAGACACAATCGGTCGGTGAACTCAACCAAGTCTTACGAACAACTGGCAACTCTACATTTGTCTAGACTAGTTATTACCACATTACAACATTATCGGACACGAAGCAGACACGATGGGACACACGAGTATTAAGGGACACAAGGGACATTACATCATCTCCCTCCTAGTCAGCGGAGTGCCTCAAGGGTCGCAACATCATTGAGCACATAATCTTGATAGCGTTGCGGTAAGCGATGCGAACGCTGTGGCCTGACTCCTATTGGAGCGGTGTCTTCTGGAGGTGCCAGTTCGTCGGCCTCGTCTTGAATAATGCGGGGTTCGAGGCAGAGATGAGCCGGACGCTCTGGACACTGCTTCAAGCGATTACGATGAACAATAAATTGGCGGGTAGGGTTAACCAGACGTTCAATGCGATAGTTGACCGGGCCTACTACGTCCAGAATCACATAAGGACCTGTCCAGGGCTGATGGAACTTCTTGGTACGGCCGGTAGGTACCGCTGGTGAGTGGAGCCACACTTTATCTCCCACTTCCAAAGTAACAGTGCGATCACTGTGGGTGCGGTCGTTATACAAAGCCTGGTGGCGCTCATAGGATACAAGGAGATGCCGCTGAAGGGTCTCGTGTGCTGTATCGATCGTTCCACGAAGTTCTGTGACGTACGTTGGATCTGCTAGAGCTGTTAAGTCAGGTGATATAGTGTCAGAGGCAAAGTCAAGGGGAAGTCGAGCCTCCCGGCCGTAGACAGCCTTGAATGGAGAGACATGGGTCGCAGAGTGCAGAGAACTTTGATATGCCAAAAGCAGTAAAGGTAAATGCCTGTCCCAATCATTGTGGGCATCGTTCACATATGCTGAGATCATATTTTCCAGGGTGCGGTTAAACCGCTCGACTTGCCCGTCTGTCTGGGGATGGTATG
>OFHS01005964.1:0-10856 GCA_900245855.1 Calvadosia cruxmelitensis | reverse complement strand
GTACTGGAAACGATTGATCGACAAGCGTTTCAACTTTTCAAAGGTCACCTTTTTTTGGACAGCCCTAATGTACAGGGGCTCAAGATACATGTACGGGTTTACAATAAGATGCAAACATGTTGGAACATGAGCATCCTTCAGACACGAATATTAAACATTGAATCAATCAAGCAGGTTAATTTTAGCTAGAGAGAGTGAAACTGTTTACAAAATGCAGCGGACACAAGAATGGTTGTTATGACAAGTGCATATTTGATTAGATTCATGTAAACCGTAGTGCATAAATCATGGAGTTTGACATATCTCTGATGAGAAGTTGCCATGTTCTGCAATCTAAAATTGTTGGAATCCAGCACCAACCCAAGCAACAGCACCAAGAAGTTAGTAATCTTTAAAACCAGGAGAACAAAATGAAAAATCTAGGAAGGAGTCTGATGTAAAGTAGAAGCAAACTGTATGGCAAAATTGCACAATAAAAGTTGCATTTTTGAGAATAGTCTGCTGTTTGCACAGGTCGAAAGTCACACGCTTGCTTACCATAACTGGTGGCGGAGGCAGCGATCCGACAGGAAGAGGAGGCATCGTCATATCTACAAGTGAAATAAGGGAACAATCATACAACAGAGAAACTGTAAAACCAGTTCAAACATCAACCAACGACTAGGCCTACTCACTGGCCGGCATCCCAGGAACAGGGACTGGAAAAGCTTGGCTGAATGGGGCAGCCATCATAGGAAGGGGCGGTTGCCCCATCAGCGGTGGCTGTGGACGAAATGACATCTTTCAAAATTTTCAAATTTGTACCAGTTCAAGACTCAGATAGACAAATTCTATCCACACTGCAAGGTAACTTCCACTGTCCAAACAGTCAGAGGAACGATTCGTCCGCCATTGCTATTTGCGGCAGAGAGTCCACGAGGAGCATCATGGAACTCATTCCCAACTCTCCAATGCAGACATCATGGGAATCTCCTTTCTTCGCGATATCCCCTTTCGGATTCGCGGGGAGATACTCTCTTTGTTTTAATAATTTTCAAGTTCTATCGGGCTTTCCGTCAGCTCTTTGTCCTTGAAGTGAGCTCTGTCTGCTTTAATGATTCATTTTTTGCGTATATGGATCCATCTTATGGCTTAGGGACTGATATAAATCCTAAATAATTGTTTGCACGTGATTAAGCTACAACTATAACCCAGACCTCTTGTTATTCTCTACATAACTGAACGAAGATTTTGTTTTGTTCCGATAACAACAAAACCACGTGCAGTGATGCAGCAAAAGGCTCAAAAGAAATTCTTCTGCTCAGTGGGATGGTTAGCTTTATCATGCAAATGAATGGCGGCTCTATTATGTGAAATGTGCTGTTTTGATCGGTCGGAAAACACTTCGTCGAAAATTTGTTTCGAATTGGCGGGATTTTTGTTCACTCCAACAGTAAGGTATGTCACACGGAAGCATGGCTGATATGCCATCTGTAGACTCCCTTCTCCCTGTACAGGGCAAGTGTAAGGGGGAAGTACGTCAGTGAACTTCGCTTGGATGTAATTATGTCGCCGTTTTGCTGTAGTTCCGCGTCTCTCGTCATTTATGCTCACATGTGGTCGATATAATTCGATGGCTGCTGTCTCTACCCGATTGATCTAACAGCTGTTTACGACCACTGACCTTGACAACGTGTTGTATTCCTGTTCACTTACACGCATGCAGCTTCGAAATTCGTGCGATTGATTAACAGTAAAGGACATCTAGTTCGTTATCCTTTCATAGTAGTAGTGAATTACTTTGAGGACCAAGTTACATAATGCAATAGGAACAGCTGGGTACCGATTCAACTTACAAAATGTTGATAGCTTGTACGTGCTTTTTAAATTTTTTAAGGCTGGTGTTTCTAATGTTGTTTATAATGCGACTCCCTTGTGGCAACGTAACCATTGGCGTCGTGAGCTCGTGGCGCTATAGAATCGATGGCAATCCTTTGTCTACTGCCGCCAGGTCTATAGCTTCGAGCAATGTTGTCTCGTATTTATTCCGGGCATTGAATTTTGGTATGTTGTTTGTAATTTCCATCCAAGCTGAGCCAACAAATATGTGTACTGGACGTTTGCATCGGTTGATTCAACACGCAGGCTAATAGCTTACATGCTGTTTCAGTAACAAGCTTGATAGAATACATTTGCACAACGTGTTATTTGTCAAAAGCATTCATTATCGCACTGTTGATTAGATTTTATCTATTTAGTTTCTTTCCAAAGGAAAACATCTCTCTTCTTTAACATTTCTTTTGCTTTGTTTTCGTACAGATCAAAATGATGGGTGGACAATTTCACGACATGTTCCGTCAAAACTACGGTTCTCTTCCGCGCAGAAAGGCAGATCAAAATCAAAACATCACAATGCAAAAGAACCATAAAGTCAAATCAATCGTTGCCATCAACAACCAAGACTGGAAGTCACTTCAAAATTCAGTCACTCATCTTTTCCATAAAAAGAAACTTCAAGGCCTTGAATTGGACGTTTTAAACGAACGCGTGCGTCATGTACACGATTCGGAAATCGGCAGTTTTATCTGCGAGTATTATCAAGAATCGATTTTGAAGAAAGGAATGATAATTCTAAGAGAAACTGTAAAAGAAAAAAACGGACCAGTTCTGCTAGAAAAGCTTGCCGATATTTGGACACAATTTTACACGGTGATATTTCCAACACTGCTGGCGATATTCTATCCTATCCAAGAACAAGGTCTGTCGATTCGTGCCATCACATTGGTCGGTTTTCGTGACATCGTTTTGTTAAAGACTAAGATTAACGATGCTTTGAAACCAAAACAACCTGTTCCTGCAGCTATCAAACAGATGTTGTTAGTTTTAGCTGCCGTGCACGACACACATCAACCGAATGAGAATTACCTAAAACTGGAAGCACTGGTCGCTCGCGTCGTACAACCATTTATGGGATTTCATGGGCTTTACGTTGAGGAGACGGCTCCTAAACGACGCATCAGTACAACAAACAGCAATTCTGCAGAAAACGCGAAATCGAACGCAAGGAAATTGTCCCGATCGCAGACCTTCAATGACGATCGGAAACGATCGGCGACCGACAACTCAGCGTTTATCAACGATCTCGGCTACGGTCGGCGTTATTCCGAAACAATCGAAAGAGAAAA
Organism: Calvadosia cruxmelitensis; assembly: GCA_900245855.1. NCBI lineage: Eukaryota > Metazoa > Cnidaria > Staurozoa > Stauromedusae > Kishinouyeidae > Calvadosia > Calvadosia cruxmelitensis. Next base: position 7,692 of record OFHS01005964.1, on the reverse strand, counting down.
AGAAGCTGCTGAAAAGGGAACGAACGAGGAGCGATCTCGAAACCCATACAACAATAAGATGATAGAAAATGATGTCAGTATTTCTGTAATGTAAAGACACTGTATTATGATATGAAAAACAAAACAAATGATACCACAAATCCCGAATTTATTGAACCAGATGTTCAGGCTCTCGTATTGTAGCTTGCAAGGTCTACGTAATAACTAACTATGGTAATTTCTCATGCTTTCTGATCAATTATAAAAAGCCTGTTGGATAATTATACTAAAGTAATTACTCAAAGTGATATCGGTAAGGGAAGACCCGATTGGAAGTGTAGCCTGATCGATGTTTGCCAAGGCATCCTTCAATGATACGAAGTGCCGTTTCCGTGGTGACGGACGGGTCTTTGACTGATTGGCCAATCTTTGGGTTGACTTCGACGATGTCGAGAGCTCCAAGTAAACCTAAACAGAGTGATCGACAAACGGCACATCAATGACATCATATCAATGCTAAACTATTGATTGAGAATTAGAAGCTTTTTCGAAAATCATAATATATCTTCATATTTTAATCAATTTTTGATAATTATTAGGCAAAAGCTTACCTAGCCTTGCTTCGTATTAAGTAGTTTAATTAAAATTAAATTAATTTACAATTGAAGTACAATCAAACCTGTATTAGCGGCCACTTTTATAGAGCAGCCACCTGAATATAAAGGCCACTCTTCATAACCACAAAATGACACTATCTATGGAAATAAACTTGGACAGAAAGGCCACCTTTCTATAAAGGTCATTTTCCTGAGGTCCAGTGGACCTGGTCCACAGACAGGTTTCACTTTAATAATGAAAAATAAGCTACAAGCTAAGCAGCGTATCAAGATACACCTTTCAAGCAAAAAGTAATGCCTGGGCCATGTCAGTGGCTCTTTCACGTCATAAATCACAAACGCATTGTTGAGAACGAGATCTGTCTTGACGATTCTGGACATACTATGCGTGGCACGGAATGGTTTGAAAAATGAACTGCTAAGAGTCGACAAAGATTTATTATCTGGAAGCTTCAAACGTTTGATTTCATGCGCAAGAATCGGCGCAGCAACACCTATTTCGATAATAATGCTGTTTTCAGACAGAATAACTATGTTCAATGGCAATTTGCTTTAAAAGTAGCGGCATACAACTCACACAAGGTTCAGGAGAACGATAACGCTTGTCTTTCAGAGGCGTATTTTGTTTCCGTTGGCCCTAGGATATACATGCAAATCATGCGCAAACACAGCAGATTTTGTTCAAACAAGGGTTACTTACCTAGCTTGCTGATGTGCTCGCCGATAAAGAGTCCTTCTCGCAACGTCAAGCCGCCATATACTAAAACGAGAACGGACAAATGAGAATTTAATCCTGCGCCAATAAGTGGGGACATTGAGACAACTCGAACCGTATAGTCTATATCTGTATTTCACACTAATGAACTACCTGCTAGAGCAGCAGCCAGTCTCTAATAAAACCCAATCTTCAGAGCACGAGTCAAAGACTTGTGCTTTGACTCTCTAAATCCAATCAGAGAAGTACGTGAGATACAAAGGTTATCGAAACTCCCAAAAATTACGGGTCAAAATCGTATAATTTGGAAATTCAAGAAAAAGTTGGAAACGTAGGGCAAGGGTTTGGAGATTTTACAAGCTTCCTAATGGGAATTTTTGTAATTTAGATGAAATGTCAGATTGTGCATTTGACCTTCCAAATGGAACAACTCAATCAGAGAAATATCGAAGCAGCTCCCAGGATTATGATCGGGCATATCGTAGTCTGATCTGCTAGGAACGGAAATGACTCGAATGCAATTAACACAAATGCGAGAGAATGTCATTGGTGCATTGGAAACTTTCAACCTAACGACGAGTGATTTTGATATAAATTAACATGTTAGCTCATAGAGCATTAGAGGATATTTTGGTAATGTATATTCGATTGTTTTCTGTATTTTCAGAGTAATCCCAATATGTAACATTAAGTACATTTCAAGTAATTCCAAGTTGGCATGCTATGTGCACGGTGTTTAACGTATCATGTATTCGTTCGCAGTTAAAATAAATTAATACAGTGAAACCTGTCTATAACGGTCACCTCTGAGACCTGAGAAAATGACCTTTATAGACAGGTTGCCTTTCTGTCCAGGTTGATTTCTATAGAAAGTATCATATTGGGGTTATGAAGAGTGGCCTTTATACCAAGTGGCTGCTCCATAGAGGTGGCCGCTAATACAGGTTGACTGTATTACTTTTTAAGAAGAAAAACAAAATGCCTGTAGGTGTCTAAACTTCTCATAAATGGCAAGTTCTGCGTGCATCTGCTGTGGTGGCTGCAAAACAATGTCAGTAAGGGGAATATTCGTTTGAGGACTTTCTCAGTTTCTCTAGAAGATTGAATATCAAGCCGGCTTTCGAATGACTTTGTAATCCCAATGGCCATAGCTTATGTTGATCCTATCTCCAGAAGACGAATTTTAATGTTTTACAGAAAACACCAAACTCGTTATTTTCACTTTATATCCTCGTTTTACACTCGTTACAATTTACTTCATCGTTAGAAACTCGTAATTATTTTAAATCAAGGAAAACATTTCTTGTAGCTCCTTAAAAGCTCGTTATATTCAAACGCTTCGACAACAAACGAAAACGAACTCGTTATGTTCTCGTTATTTTGAGCGATATTAACCAATGTTTGTCAATTATATACACGAAATGCTAACGTCTTCGCCTTCTACAATTTTAATCAACGCTACAATGAAAATATAATTATGTCATTTGGATAAGCTCGTAGCTTGAGAGCAAAAGGAAGGCTTGAACTTGTAGAAGAACAAATATGGAGGTTTTCGCATTCTATATTTATTTCACAGAAATGTTGCTGGTCCCACGATAGGGAGAGATGGCAGAGTGCCAAGGGTTACATAGTTATGGCCGTTTGTGCCAGAACTCTATGTTGTGAGACACAGCGTATAATGTAATGTAATAATTATGTGTAATGTACTGTACTATCATTTTTAGGCAGTCGGCCTATTCACACGAATGTGATTTTTAAAAGGCACTGTATTGTCTTGTATATAACACAAGACAGACGGAGTTGTCGACTCGACAAAGTACGGACGGCAACGTTTAATTGCAACATGATACGGCTAGATGTTCTTACGATCACGTAACTATACAATGACGACATCACGTTCACATCGACCACGTCACGTTCACATCAAGTTCACACCTATAAATTTAGGCACATCAAACTAAAGTTAGGAGAACATCTAACACTCGGGGTACACTTGTTCTGCTAATCGCTACAGCTGTCGAGATGCTAGGTTCTGCGCAAAGGAGCTAAAGGGCTGAGAAGGAACACGGAGAAGGAAGGACTTGGCCCAGGGCGTGGTCCTCTAATGCATACAATAAGGGTAACTTACCGGCCGTGCCTGTGCTAGGCGTGTGAACTGGATCGAGTGAATCAATGTCATAACTCAAATGTATTGGACGATCAAGCCTGAAACAGAAGAAACAGATATTCTAACAACGCCACAAATAGGGCATATTTTACTTCCAGTCACTTAACATCTTGCGATACCAAATTCTCACCGCGTGTTACTGTTTCCAATATTTTGGTTGATGAAACAAACAACAATGTAAAACAAAACCAGGGAGGTGCCAATGTGGTTTTATGGTAATCCTGGTTTCCTCGATTGGTCAGTGAATTATAATTGTTCAACACTCAGAGGAGATACAAGTGCAAGTGTGGGTCCTTATCAAACAATTCAGAGTCACTGACAATCTTGGGGTTAACAGAACAAGAAGCAATGATCATGGTCACCCACAGGGACCAATGACGAGAGGCTATCAAAAGATCCTTACAGTCAAACCTGTATTAGTGGCCACCTCTATACAGCAGCCACCTGGGTATAAATGTCACTCTGTATAACTCCAAAATGACACTTTTTATGGAAATCGACCTGAACAGAAAGACAACCTGTCTATAAAGGCCATTTTCCCTAGGTCCCAAAGGTGACCATTCCAGACAGGTTTGACTGTATTTTAATTATGTGATTACACATCGCTTACTTGAAGAGCGATAAGGTGTTGACTGATGATGACGACTGACAATCTTCCTCACACGAAAGAAGCATTTATAATGAGGCAGGGGGTGTGCAAAGGAGGCTGTGCTACACGGCCACAACAGTTAGTTTGACAAAACCATCAGGGAATGGAATGACCTTCTATCTGACATTGTGGATAATGCAAGCCCGTGGATTCCTTCAAAATGCACTAGACAGTTACATTTTCACAAAATAGTAAAATCTGGTTCAATTTAAGAATGTTTTGTAAATATTATAAATAAAATGGAAATTTAGTTCACTTTTACGCTTTAACTTTTATACAGCAATAGTTATTTTTAATGTAGATATTTTTATGGTATTCTTTGTTTGCAAGACTTGTAATAATCATCTTCTAAATGGAAACAAATAAAGAGAAATAATGACGATGAACACTTTCACAAAATGGCAGCGACGGTTAATTAATTTGCAATTGTTAATTAGTTAATTACTTGTCAATTACCTTGGATTGATTGCCTCGATCGCTCTCTCGACAACAGTTGATATCCCATAACGATCAACATCGTACATGGAAAAAGTCATGATGCCCATGTCATATAATATTTTACTGAAATCAAATAAGAGCCAATTTCTGTAAGAGCAACAACTGAAGCTACAAAATGCACCAGATTAGTAGCGTAGCCAATCAAATTTAGCCTACAGAACGAATGGGTGTTTTTTTCTTCTTACCAGATCTCTATCCTCTTCTTACCAGATCTCTATCCTCGTATTCATGTAAATAACCTCGTTGTAATCTCATTAGCATATTTCTTATTTCCTTACTTTGATTGTGTGCTATAAAAGCCTTTACTCATTCAATGTGAATGTGATTTACCAGAAAACCAGAAAAACACAATCGTCGTCTCATACCGTACTCCAGTTCGTTATAGATTTACTTCTACTCCGTGAAAATGACTTCAAGGCCCATTTCCAGTTATGCAAATTTGGAAATCACATAACTAGAAATGGGCCTGTAATTGATTAGCTTATCGGATCTTAGAATTAATGATTATGATGATTTTGATAATGATTTCAGTATGTTATTCATGAGATCGTCAATACGTCAATTAGCTCATCAATACTGTCCAAGACACATACTGTACATATATTTCCATTGCTTGAAAAATCAATAGAGTGCAAACAGACAATAAATAGCATTTGCTAAAGTACACTTTCAAATCGATCAGCCTAATCTATGAAATCAATAGCAATATCTCTCACAGTAAGATAGATCTAGAGATGATGATAAATATCTGTATTTCCATCAGATTGGGGTCAATGATTGGTAACATGAGATCACCTCCGGGTCAACATTCTGAATATGTGGACCTACTATTCTCCAGGGTCAATGTCTCTTAATCCGATGTAGGCAATGTTGAACTGATTCAAGCTATGGAAAAAAATTAAAAGCAAATGCCACCAATAAAAATTAAAAAATTAAAAATCAAAAATTATAATTAATTTGAAAGCAAATGCCACTAATAAATATGTCTTCTCTTTAACGAGCTTAAAAGAAACTGAACAACAAGAATTGACCAATAGTTTGCACAATAAAGTGTATTTACAACAAACAGAAGGGCAGTTTTATCTAGTAGGCACTCAAAGCATGTGCTTTAGGTCCTCAACTTGGAAAAGACATTCTCAATACAGTTCCCAACATTCAAATGTACAGTAATTAGATTGTGCAAAGTGAATTCACTTCCAAAGTGCAACTGGCGTAATGCATTTCAATTTGCTGTGTGTGAGTAAATGAGCAAATTGTAATCTGACTTGTCTAGTAATGAGATTTTTACTAGTGGCGCACGTTTTTCAGAATATTTAACAGCTCTAAGTAGGGCCCTTAGGAACTTTAGACCCTGTTGATTTTTTAGACGGCCCTGCTAGATAGGATAATGATATAATTTGGAGTTCAATCATAAAATAACATTACATCACAGGAATAGATAAATGCGCAATTGCGGTTGGAATAGAGTCCGGATAATATCCCCTCTGAAGGCTCAGATCAAGCGGACACACATTGGCTATGCCACAGTCACTAAGATGACAATGGCAGAACGTGTGAGTAATGTGATTTTATCAGTTGAATATCAATGACCATTTCAGACAAACTTACCACGGTTTGATCCACTCAAAACCAGGGACACCCGTAGACTGCCAAGAGAGCAGAAGAAGTTTGAAAATTTACGAGCAAAACCACACAATTCATCAATCAAAGACATTAAACACACAAAAAGATAAGTAGCCATGCATCAGTTATCCGACAACATGTAAAGAAGATCACCAAACCTTTTCCAAAAATTACGATATCACAAAAGTTCAATACTCCCAAGGCAGAATAATGTCTGGGTTAAGCAAAGAAAACTCAGACAAACTAAAACTCATGATGTAAAGACTAGATTTGTCTTCTCTGTGATACAAAATGTACAGAAAAAATGCACAACATGTGATATCTAACTCACGTCCTCCATTCCTGTCAGCAAAAAAGAAACTGGCATGCCGTGCATATTTCCGGATGGCGAACTCCGATAAGAATTGATGTCAGCATGTGCGTCAATCTGGAAAACGCAACCAAGCACTAGAACTAAATCATGAAATAATCTCCAAAGAACATTGTAAAATTTAACACTCCTCACGAAACAGATTAAAAGACACAAAACACACATCATCATGTCACTTTATTTGAAAATAATCCTCAAGTATACACACATAGAAGGTACTTACTTAAGTACACTCATACTATACGGTTAACGAAGTTACATTACATGCATTAAATATTAATACAAAAAAGAGGGCAAGTGTTTTCTTGAAAGCTGGAAATGTTCTCTCCTGGACAACATCTGCTGGTAGAGAGTTCCACAACCTGATCGAACAGCTCATGAAGAAATTCTGTCTTGCATCTGTTCTCGCTGTTGCAATGATCAGTTGCCTATTATGGCTCCTGGTACATGACATGGTGTAAGGTATGTAAAATTAGACGTGTAGATAGAAAGTAGACAAGTTAAGGTGGTTGAAGTATGTAATCGTGGCAGATACGACGGAGGGTAGCCAGCTCGCCTGAAGGCTTGAGAGTACAGATTACCACAAATTCATTCAAACGCTGCTGCCATGGCAACCACCATGGTCAGTGCAGAGGAATTTCCATCTCTAATGTTTTGATGCATTAGATTGAATTCAAGTCCACGGAATCATTTGGATATTTGTGATATGTCCACACCTGTGCAAATTACTGTCGTTTTGTCAAATTATCACGATTTTGGAGTCACTAGTCAACGGTAGCAAACAATATTGTACCTGGGTGTACACCGAAAGTATGTTGTAGTCGCTTTACTCGACTTAATAGTAATTATCACACCACAGGAAATAATAGACAATATTGTTAGCTCTGGTGGCAGTCAATGTAATGCAAGAAGAGAGAGAGAGCGAAAGAGCAACTAAACAGGATGTGCCAAGCTTATATAGGCACAATATTTACAGAAAGGAACCTAGCATAGAAACAAGGTTAGTCATGCTAAATTCCAGTACAAGTACATGATTTCTCTTTTGCCTATTTCTTCTATTATAGCTTCTAGTGT
>OFHS01005963.1:0-10860 GCA_900245855.1 Calvadosia cruxmelitensis | reverse complement strand
TCAAGGTCAGCCCAAGGTATATAGAAAGGTCAGCCCATTATCTTTTGATGGCAAATTCATGTGAGCGGCTGTGCGTGAAATGGTCAAAACACGTGCTCTCCGCGCTTCGTAAAGCGAAAGCAAGGAGAAAAGTTGTTTGTCAAAAGGCACTGCTACTTTTGGAGACTCTGAAAATAATGAACTAAACTTCAAAACTGTAACCACTCTACTATTTTACCATTGTTTCTTGCTTACTTTGCAAGAGTCTGCCTCAAAATGACATTTACAATACTCACGACCGCTCGATTGTCGAATTTGCAGATTCGAATTTGGAATGACAAAGTTCCTTACTCTGATTTGAAATCAAATGTGCGCTTAATTGTTTTCTGCCTAGTCTGAATTATAGTTGCCAAGAGATGGACTGATGGGCAGATAAGCGTTTGGAACACAGAAACAACTTCCTGTGATCAGTTTGAGTCTCGGTTTGGGAAACAGGTTTATTGTCCATTTACGTTAGTTTCCTAGAAAGGCGATGCCCTGAATTTGAGTGTAAAACAGTTAAAACCAACTTGTTATTTTTTTCTGCTTCTCTTGTTGTTAAATGAATCCCTGCGTGATTTGGGAACTTAGCAAAAATACTACTTTTCTGAGAAAAGTACTTTTTTGGCATGGTACTTTTTACTTTTTACTTAAGTACTTTTCTCATCAAGTACTTTTTACTTTTACTTAAGTACTTTTTTGCCATTTACTTTTACTTTTACTTAAGTACTGAAATACAGTACTTTGCTGAACACTGACACTTGCAATCAGAACTGAAAGCTTCACAATCTGAGAAATAATTGATTCTGGGTGGGATTCCTTCAGAAATCGGAATGATCCAGCTTCGGATGGACATTCAACATAATAACTCACAATTATAATCATACTTCGTATTATTACTCGAAAAAACTCGATCAAAATGCGCAACGACCTCCCCAGTATGTAAAGTTTTACTTTTGCCCGGGGAATGCTAAATTTCTGCTCCTACGATTGCGCGGATTTTTACTCTATGGTGACGTAATTTACATCCACTAATTCAACTTTTTGGCAATATTGTGCGGAGTTTGTTGAATTTTCTTTTAAATGCGCGGTGCGGAATTCGTTCCCCGCGCGGGCCCTACTTTTCATGCTGGCGACCTCCTATGGCAAACAGTACGCCATTCAGACATGATCCAGTAGGCCTAGATTACAAACCACGATTACAAACCAGGAAAGAACTAAGCAGCCACTGTATGACGTCCTTTGCTGGCAACCGACGGTATTGCGTCGACGAGGTTTTGCCTGAACAATTACATTTTTTAACGTAGGCTACTCTGTCAGGATTTTTTAACGGTAGTGATTTTAGTTTTGTAAATAACCGTAACCTTTTTAAATCATTCTGTAATAACATAATTAGCAAACGGAGGAATGGGCTGTTCATGTAACTGCACCATATTAAATGATGATGAACCACGTGGCATTGTAACTCAAGCAATCAGTAACTCAGGACTCAGTGTCAATCGCGTCTAACGTGTAACAGAATATTTGTTGAAGCATGTAACTGCTATGGCAAATATTCTTCGAAACCCTGGGAATATTACAAACCTTGACTGTTTCTAAGGCTGCATGTTCAATAATTACAATCAGTCTTTTGCTGGTGTCTTTTTTTCTCTTCACTTGTGGAGCACCGGGTTCGTCAACATAACCACGTTTTGTCGCCATTTTTAATCTGTGGGCTTGTGGCCTCGCACCGCTCGTCTCGCTTGCGCGTTGATCTGTTGGTCTCCTATATCTATGGTCTGGGACTAAACATTCTAGTCCCGGTCCATGAATATAGGCCCAGGTCTAACCGGTCACTTGTTTTGCATTGTCAAAACTAATAATGCCATGGATGGTGATGAATGGTCAGATCAGATAATCATTGAGTTAGACATCATGAGAACATCTTGAGGTATGCTGTGAGCAATCTGCTGGAGACGTCGCATTATTTGTCTGTGGCACATATAATACAAGTCCCATTCTAATACAATGACAAGCTCGTTATAATAAATACAGTGTGAATGATTCTCTTTTTCTATCCATGATAGTTGCATAGCACACAATCAAGTAGGACATACAGATATGTTAACGTTGCCAGTGGGCATTTTACAATGTCAAGAGAAGACACAAAGTCGAGCCGGTCGACCCTCCTCTGCAGAATTGGAATTTGTTCAATTTTCTCTGTAAAGAACAACATCAGGAAATAGTTAGGGAAAAGATGTAAGTGCAAAGATGAATGGGAGTAGCTAGGTCTTCTCCTCATTTTTCATTCGAAAAACAATTTTTGTAAATGAAATAAATAATACACATGCATGTATAGTTACTTGGCGTCATTTTATAACTGGAAGGTGTTCTGTAATCTGTTGTCTGTAATGTGTATATGATGAACTGTTGGCTTGTCAGCAGTCTGTCACTAAAACGTCATTGGAATGTCAATCAAATTGTTTCAAGCGATCTGGATTTGTAAACAGGGCCCAAGACAGGCTGTCGCTATTTCGCTAAGACAGATTCGACTTTAAGGCGGTCAATGCTTACAATAACACTAACTCTTGACCACAAACCATGACATTTGGTTATATAATTAAAGTGATTGGTTTTAGCAGCCATGGCTTTATTAATTAATTATCGCTATCATATCTGGCAATTATCACGTGACAAGTGTTTTTAGCATGTGATGATGATGACGAACAATTGAACATTCATGAAAATAAGTAAAACAAGCAAAATGTGTAGATAGTTAAACAAACAGAAAACAAATTTACCTTTTGACTTACAATTTGGAATCGGGAGTAACAAGTGCGCCATAAGCAGGTAGCGTTAAGAACTCAACCATCGAAGGGGACAAAACAAGATTGTCCAGTAGCTCTGCAGCACTGCCATACTTTTGCTTTGAAGCGCCACCAAGTTTCTCTAGCTCTTCAATTGCAAGCTTCTTATACATTGAAACATCCAATTTCCTTCCATCATCAAGACAAATATGATGCCTTAACCATTGCCAGAGCTGGCCACGGGAAATCTCAGCGGTCGCGGCATCCTCCATGAGATTATTGATGGCAACCGCACCGACACCCTAGAAAATCATAAAATGATCAATTAAAATTTAACTAACAGTTTAATTATAAGATGGATATTAAACGACTTGATACAAGTCTGACAATTATCCATGGCTTGAGTAGACCTCTTCAGATCATAACACTAGTGGAATATATGAAAATGTGAGTATTTACCTGTAGCCACCAGTTGAGATACTGCAATCCAACGGATATATTCAGTCGAATGCCCCCTTCGGTAATTGTGCCATTGGCGATTTTGCAATTGAGAATATCATTTTCTGTGACATTGACATCGTCCCTTTGCCTAAAAACCCACAACGTCAAGATGTGATGCAATAAATAAAGCATCCACTAGCATAGTGTGAGGAAACAGTGCAAGATTGTCAATTAGGCAACGTGGAAACATTCAATTTCAAATACAGTTGCACTCTAACCGATGGACTTGGTTCTGGCACCCTTTGAGGCCATTAGTGAACACTTCCTTTGCAAGTCCAACCAGATCTGGATGGGCAACCCATGTCCCATCAAAGCCGTCCTTGACTTCTCTCTCTTTGTCAGCACGCACTTGCTCCATGGCTACGCGATTGACGTCTGCATCGCGACGGCTGGGAATAAATGCGGACATTCCTCCCATAGCATGAGCGCCGTGTCTATGGCATACTTTAACAAGATGATCAGTGTAGTTCTTCATGAAAGGCACTGTCATTGTCACCTGAAATGTTTACAATCAATCAGGTCACATTATTACAATGCAATAGTAAACTAATGTGTGGTGTCACCAGGTGCGGAGTGGTAACGTGTGGTGTCACCAGGTGTGGACGTGTTTTCGACGCTCCCATCTGGTGTCGGTTCATTTGTTCTCCTCCTGCATGCCTGTGGTAACAACATGCCAACTGATGCTAGAGTTCGTCATTGCAAGCGTGGTTTTCGCGCTCCTAATGCCATTTCTGCGAGGAGAGAACGCAGAATCGCCAGCCGATCCATCTTGAATGCAAAGACGCAGTCAAGGAGTTCCTTGCTTGGAATGGAGAGCGACAACAACAGCTCATCATTTATCACATACAGCCGGGATGCCCTTATGCTACTCTGTCATGCTTCTACATCACCACAACTTCAGGCTCTGCAAGCACCAAAGAGAAAATCGAGGGCAAGAGGGAAAAGAGCGGGGAGAAAGTGCAAAAAATGTAACCCTACTCGATCGGATCCCATCAAGCTTGACGGCAGCACAACAGAAAACAAGAAGAACAATGACCACAGATGTACGTCCCTTATTGGCTTTGTGAACAGAAACAATGCAGTTTGTGAAGCGGTGCAGGGAGGAGGAGATGCAGGCGGATTCCCGCAGAACAAATACCTACCTGCCACGCCCAAAGAGGATCTTCCGAGTTGCGCCGGGGAAATAAGAGGCTCATCAACACCTTCGAGCCCCAGCTATATCAGATGACCATCAACATCAGCTTATGATTGGATCACTAAATTACCGAACCCTGAAGGCCAGATGGAGAAGGGATATGGCTGCACAGCTGGCAAGCAGTATGTCTCTGGACATCCTCATGCTACAAGAAATTTCAATTGTGGCTGAACCGGGAATTCAGCAAGAAGATCTGGGAAAAGGATGGAACCTGTATTACACATCTGCAGATCCTGCCGGTAACGGGGGAGTGGGAGTTATAGTGAGTCCACGACTGCAACATAAAATCATAATCCAAAGTCTGTCGCAGCGTGTTCTTCGCGTGGACATCAAGCTGAAGAAGAGGAAAGCTCACCTGTTTTGCGTATACGGACCAACCGCTGCACACCCAGATGACTCCCGTGACTTCTTTGACCACCTGTCCGGGCAACTGGGTGAACTTGACCAGAGAGACACCACTATCATTCTTGGTGACCTTAACACAGTGATGAGGAGAAGCAACAGAGCCTGGTACACGCTACCTCGCGAGAATGCCAACACTGACAACCTGGTCGACTTCGCAGCACTGCATGACCTCGTGTCTGCTAACACCTTATTCCGAAAGACAACGTATCAACTAGTGACTTTCGTTGGCTGCAAGAGAAGGAAATTGAATCAAAGCTGCAAGCGCAACGGAACAAGGAGATTAGCACAACTAGACCATGTTTTAATCCGCCACAAGGAGAGATCAAGAATTACGAAATGTGACACTGTAAAATGTCTATGCCTAAAATCTGACCACAAGCTACTGTACTGCCGGGTGAAATTCAAAGATTCACCCTTCATACCACCAAAGTCAAAGCCCAGGCGGCACTTTCAGAGCCTCGGCCAGAAGAGCACACGTTGTCACTTTGCTCGTGCATTCAGAGAAGCTCTGGAAAACGAAGAAAACCCGAGTTACGGAGAAATCGCTTCAGCCATAGAAAAAAGCTGCCGTGCACACTATCCCTCTCGTGAAACCAACATCAAGCCGTAGGGTAGTATGGGAAGATGATAAAGAGATGAAACGGGTACGGAAAAGAGTTGAACGACTACACCGATGTGGCAAAGAGGAAGAGTTCCAACAAACAACTACAGAATTAGCCAACATTTATGCGGAGAAAAGAAAAGCAGCTATTGATGAAGTCGTTCAATCAATAGAAGTGGCTAACCACGAAGCAAAAGGTTGTGCAGCCTGGTCTGCCATCAATCAGCTCACAGGAAGAACAAAGAGAACATCGCTCAACCTAGCAGGAGACACATCGGAAGAAAGGTGCAACGAGCTGAAGGATTTCTTCTCAGAGATTGTTAACGCTCCCGCCCCACCAACAGTCGACATCAGTCGGCATAAAGACGTGAAACTGCCATCTCCGGAGAACTTCAACACTGGCCCAGTCACGCAGGAAGAAGTGATTACTCTAGCAAATGAATTGGCCAGCGAAAAAGCAGTGGGCCTGGACGGAGTACCAGTAGAAGCGCTTCGAGTCCCATCAGTAGCAGGACAACTGGCAAATATCATCAATAAAGTCATGCAAGAAGCTGCAGCACCTGAAGAATGGAGAACATTGCAAATTGTATCAATTCCCAAGAAGCCGGCAGCAACGAAAAAGGAAGACCACCTTGGCATATCCCTAATGTCCTGCCCAGCAAAGCTACACGACAAGGTGATGCACAAACGAATTGGGATTCTTGACCCATACCTGTTATACGTGCACAGCGGTTTCAGGAAACCGCGTGGCACTGTTCAACAAATTCTTGCTTTGTGAAGGGTCCTCGAAGAAGCCAAAATTAACCAGACGGACTTGATAGTCGTTTTCGTAGACTTTCGAAAGGCTTTCAATTCTGTGTCAAGATCCTGCATTCGGCAAGTGCTGGAAGCTTATCACGTCCCGGACAGTCTCTTCAACGGTATCTTTGCATTGTATGAAGGCACAAAGGCATGCGTTAAAACTCCCGATGAGTTGTCTGATTTTTTCGAAACCACATCGGGTGTACTTCAAGGAGATACGCTGGCACGGTTTCTGTTTGTCCTTCTCATGGACTGGGTAATTAGAACCTCAATACCAACAGAAGAAGACGGCTTTGTGCTCCAAAAAAGAACAAGCTCACGCCATCTGGGAGAAAGGATTTCAATCCTCACCTATGCCAACTATCTGGCTCTGCTTTCTTCAACGGAAGCCGGTGCCCAGCGCATGCTGAACAATCTCCTACGCACTGTAGCAAAAGTAGGGCTCCGTATTAACGCCAACAAAACAGAGGTCCTCACCGTTCCTGGAAGCCTTGACGTTAGCATCACATGTATAGGCAATGGTGGTGCAGAAGACACAATACTCCTTCGCTGCACACGGTTCACTTACCTTGGTGGCTCTGTGCTTAGCTCACACAACGATTTCTCTAAGCGCCGAGCGTTAGCATAGAGCGCACTACACAAGCTGCAGACTGTCCTCAATTCCTACGCTCTGCCAGACAACCTATGAGCCAATCTGTATGCGTCTGTGATCGAGACCGTTTTACTGTATAACGCAAACACCTGGACTGTCACAGATTCTTTCGAAAAGCCACGCAAGCCTCCTCCGAGCAGCTTACAAGATCCACTGGCCGGCCACAATCAGCAACACACATCTGTATGCTCACCCTGGGTTGCGCCCACCGAGCCGTATCCTCTGCCAGCAACGCCTGAAATTGGCAGGGCATGTCCTACGATCAGCATGCTATTGCCCACAGCCAATCCACAAAGGGTTGACCTGGCGTCCCTCAGCTCCCCTTTGCAGAGGACAAGGAAACACCAAAACGTTCTTGGAGAGACTTTTTACTGATTCTAAATCTCCAGATCAGCTTGGCGCCGTGCGCAATTTGCACGAACTAGCCCAAAAGAGGGTCCAAAAGAGGGTCATCTGACAGTTTTAACCTTCTATATGGTACGATTTTTAAGAAAATGTAGGTATTGTTTTACTGTAATTAAATAAATAAATAAAAATAATAGTAAACTAACTGCAGGCATGATGAATCACATCCAACTGGAGCACAAGGCACTTTGAGTCAGCCAACTATAATCATTCACAGTCACTTCTATTCAGACGCAAAGAGTCTAGCAAACTAAATCTAGTCAATCCACTCTTTCTGTTTTTCAGCCACATGGGCCCCAACCATTACATGGACCAATTTTGTAAAGAAATATTCAAACAGTGTCACTTGGGAAGCAGGATGCGCTCATTGCTGTGCCACACATAAGCCTACAGCCAGTTAGACAATACTTATAAATGAATTACCTAATGCTGAAATCTGTTGCAACGCTCTTCGACCCTGATGAAGAATTGCTTCAAATGGGCTTACCTGCTTACGATCTGGTAACACTGCATCTGGGAAGTTCTGTAGACGTTTGATGGCACTGAAGATATAATCCCAGCGGCCGGCGTTCATGCCGCAGGCGTACTTGCGCAGCTCATACAACATTTCTTCCATCTCAATAGCGGCCATGATTGTTTCAACCATAATTGTGCAGCTAATTGAATCTTGGTGTGAAAAAAATTAAAATAAAATAAGTATATAAAAACATACAGAACTCAGACACCGTGAGTGAAATCTAGAGATTGCTTGATATCGCTAACGAGTGGTAATAATGAATGATGATAATAGCATTGCACCTGGACCGCTGCTATAGTAGCTCTCTGTGAACTCAAAGATGTCATTCCACAGGCGACACTCCAGATGAGTCTCCATTTTTGGAAGGTAATAATAAACTCCAGCTCCCTTCTTCTTACGCACTTCACGGTTATGATGATAATACAATCCAAAGTCGACCAGCGCACCGGCCATGGCTTGGCCATCACAGTAAATGTGCTGTTCTTCTAGGTGCCACCCTCGCGTTCGCACAACCAACGTTGCTAGTTTATCCTTTAACTTCCTCACAGAGCCTAGAAACGACACAGATAGTGGATAGCATATCTATTTGCACTTAATATACTGAATTAAATAATCAAACATGTTTAGGCTCGATGCAATTATTGAATAAGCATCTGCCACGAAACTCAATCAATCACATGAAACAACTGAAAGAGTGAAGATCGTAATATTGTCATTGCAGACATTTGTTAGTGATAAATTGAATAAGTCTCACCATCGGGGTTTTCAAAAGTGATTGTGCCTTGATTGGCATTGAGAAGATTTAGCTGTCCACCAATGACATTCTTCCATAGTGGTGACAGTGAGTCTTCAAAGTCGGCCATGAAAACATCAGACCCACTGTTCAAAGCGTTAATAACCATTTTGCATTCAGCAGGACCGGTGATTTCAACATGACGCTGCTGCAGATCATTCGGAATCGCATTAACTTTCCAGTTAGCATCATGGTCAGCCGTAGGAAACTAAAATAAATTAGCACCACATGCAATAGAGCTTCAGCACAGCAATTCCACCTACAATTTAGCAGGTAGTCAAAGTCAGCGCTGAAAGAGGATTTTCAAAACCCTGTTACAAGTAATGATTGGTTCACTATACTTTGGAGATAACATTTAATTGTAAGTGAATTGTCATAGGACTTCAATTAGAAGGTTGACTGAGCTACAGTGACTATCTTGTACTAACGAATCAATACATGTGGCTGTTTAGTTGATCAACCGGTTGAAGGTCAATAAGTTCATGTAAATAAACTTATAATTTTTATAATTTTATAATTTTTTTATAATTTTAAATTCATATACATAGTCTCTCGTTAATTTACTTTAATGGCTTCTCCAACATTGATCCGTTGCTGCCGATGCTCTCTTGCTTGCATCAGTTCCATCCTGGTACTATTGAATTTCCGATGCAACTCAGCAAGGAACTTGAGTGCATCATGTGTCAGGATTGTGTCAAAGCCAACGTGATAAGCACCAACCACTTTTACACCTGCAACATCAGCAAACCACGTGAATGACTCAATATTATACATACTATGTCCAATAAATGGAATGCACAAATAAATACAAATGATTAATTGATGCACAAGGGTGAAGCCCTGTCAGGCATGTCAGAACTTTGAATTAACGTATTACGTGCAGATGGTTTATGATTAATTTACATATGATGATTAAATGATGTTGAGATCATTGAACATTAGAAATAGGCTCACTCAACATTACCTGCTGGAGTATTCATTATTGCACTGCCAATGTAAACACTTCAGCTTCTGCAAAAACAGGAATTCAATCAATCAATCCGGATGCTGTGGATTAGTCAAGTCGATGTTATGTTTAATTCAAGCTCACCGCAACAACAGCTACTCAACAAAATGTCGCCTGTTCAGTGGCTTCACTGTCCTAAACAATCGCAGAAATCATAGTTTGGCAATATCTAATGGTTTTACGGTCCAGGGCCGGATTAGCCATTAAGCACAATAGGCCAATGCCTACAGCCCTTTTAGAGTGATAGGCCCACCAAACTTCTGGCTATTGTTTTATTACATTTAGTGATAGCTAATTTCTAGAGTGTTATAGGTTTGTATTTCTGGTTTAGTCATCTGATAATTAGAAACAGTAGCACATCAATCCATCGTAATAGGCCTATACAAAGTTGTAGCATGCCTACGACCGTATTATATTATATTATTACCTTCCGTAGGATTAGAAACTCTAGAGCTAACAGCTAACCATGTTCCTTTTAAAGCCATTGTAAAGATTTGCATTCCAAATATTATGGGAAAGGGATATTAGCTTGATGTGATTCAAATAGCATATACATTGACTCATAAGCCAGGAAACACAATATTTGGCAAGCATAAATTCAAAAATGTTCAGGGAAGGTCTCCCGGAGCCCCCTTTTTGGAGCACCTTTGGCAGCAAGAACTTTCTTCTAATCAGGCCTGGTTATACCCCAAATAAAGCGGGAGACCATCTTCCTTATGATGATATAAAGTCATATGGCTTTTTTTCACAAAGCTGATACATGATAAAAAGAAATTAAAGATTACTAATATCAACAATAAACATATATACAAATACAAAGAAGATAAGTATTATGTAAACATCTGGATTGAAATTTTATATTTAACATCAGAAACACATTCATGCTTCCAAGTTCTAAGTGCATACGACAAAGACACTTGAAACCTGCTGGGTCTGTCATTTCCTTGATTGAAAAGGGAAGTCCATTCCACAAATGTGCCCCAGCGAACTGAAAGGAATTTCTGTGACAACGTTGAATGTATAATTATGTCATTATGTGTCAATGTATGGAACATAAATTGTGGAATTATATTCTGAATGCAGGATGCAGTGCTGTATAGTAATTCGTTACAAGTAACTGATTACTTGTAATCGTTACTTTTTAAAGGAATTTTAACTGTAATCCGTTACTTTTTTGATA
>OFHS01005962.1:0-10866 GCA_900245855.1 Calvadosia cruxmelitensis | reverse complement strand
GCAACAATAGGCAGCATTCGAGACTGGCTGAGTCAGTGTAGCAGGTCGTACCAGCTATTTCTAATGTTCCTAAATTTGATTTTAATATGTTCAGGTAGGAGATACTGCTTTATGGGCTAAAACCAAAACTGTGATTTGTACTGGACTAATTAACCTCCGCTCAAATGCGAAGCAACGACGCTGGACGCAGCTGCGTTAGCAGCGCGGACCAGCTAGTGTTTTATAAAACTAAAGATAATTTTCTATAAGTGAATACAGGATCACCAATTCATTATGCATTACATTATAAAGAGCGGCCATGTTAATTACATTACATCGTATTACAGTCAAACCTGTATTAGCGGCCACCTCTATAGAACAGCCACCTTTGTATAAAGGCCACTCTTCATAGCCCCAAAATGACTCTTTCCATAGAAATCAACCTGGACAGAAAGGCCACTTGTCTATAAAGGTCAATTTCCTCAGGTTCCAGAGGTGACCATTATAGACAGGTTTCACTGTACCAGAAAAGTTTAACATCGAACATAAACAGCAAAACATCGTTTAACTAGAAGCATCGCATAACTGTTAACGCGGAGTAGTCTTACTGCTTGGAAGAGTTGTTCGCCTTTGTCGCCATGCGCACAATCCACGATTTTCTTGAAGTCTATATCTCGTCCATTGGCACACTGCAAACGATCGAGGGGTAGATATAATTATGCATATACTATGGAAGTCAAATCATGGACTCAATCCGATGCTAGCCTCTTACATCTTTAGATGCGTTGTCGGTACTTCCACGACGTGCGACGCAGCCGAGATATGGAATGTACGACGTGATGTCCAGGTAATGCATTGCGCATGCCTAAAATTGAGATAAAGGTTGACAAGCCGTGATAAAAGATGTAAGCTATCTTCATCATCATGTTGAAGCTCGCGCGGGCTGGCGTGGTTCTTATAAAATGCCTTCCCCTTCTGTAGAGCTCCATAGCTGGCCCAGTGTTCAATAGCCCTTCCAATAATACAATTTCATTTATCATTTCTCGTATGATATTTTTACAGCGGGATTTTGTAACCCATGCTCTTATGTTTTGCCCTTTTCTCAATCATTCCTTGCGTTTCCATAAATAATCGAAAAAGCTAGAAATCTTGAACTAGTAAATCATCTCTGTTCTGAGAATTTCAATGCAACACCTATAGAACAAATAAAGACGCAAACACTACACTGCTGCAAAAGTAGAAATAAGAATAAAATGTTAGGAACAACTACTTATTGCATATACTGTACACGTACGTGGATCCGGTTACCATGGCATTCAGGGGGTCCGTGCTGGCATTGATATGTTACTGATCCATTCTTCTCCAGTTTCTGTAAACGAAAGGTTACCATCAATCTGATATTATTCAACAAGCAATGTACTAACAGATCTGGGGGATCTACCGCGAAACCCGTTGAACTAGGCGATCACACTGTAGAATGATGCGAAGGTTTTTATATTCGAAAGGTTGACCAGATCGAAGAGACACAGTCCCCTAGACTTGCACGTTCGAGCGGAAACAAAATTGACTAAACACGTGGATATAGTACAAGTGCGTATGACAAGAAGGAAATGATTTATAATTATGATGATTAGATAATTTAACATAATTATACAGTATAGCAAAATTAACTCGCCTGATCGACTGTTTTAAGTGTTTCTACGTATTAAGCTTCTATTTCATAACCCATTCTCCATTTGTCATCTTCATGAGCAACACGTACACTGGTTGTAAAACCTCTACAAGATTAAGATTTCTTAGGAACAATGTGAAGCTATTTTGTACCCTATCTTGTACGACCACTAAGAGACCAATGGATAGCGGTCTCTTAACACAGGTGGTCGCTGAGACAGGTAAATTATAGTGTTTTAATCATTTTTAAGGGGTCAATTAAACGTAATCTTTACACAGGTGGTCGCTGAAGACAGATTTGCGTAAAAGAAAGTTGGAAGCGTTCATAACACATTTTTAGCACTTCGTAGGAGCATAGAACAAAATTTTGTATAAAACATCTGTCTCTCTCAGCAGAAAATTTCACAGCATTTATTACCACAAGGCAACTGATAAGTTTCAACTTACCGATACAAAACCATACGGGACAAGTTCAACGCTCATAATACCAGTATTGTGAAGTTTTGTGAAAGAAGGAACAAGATTATTCAAGATGAATAAAATACTGAAGGGGCATCTTGCTTCGTAGTAAAGCGTCAAGGCCACGGGGTCTGGATCGGTGATCTCTCTCCTCACCAATCCACGCGACGCGCACCAATTGAAAAGCTGGAAACGAATAACAATATAAATACTACAATAAGCAAGAAGAAATAATTTTTATGGGTAATTTTTAAGGTTTTCGCCCAGAAAATTTTATTGAATATAATTTGTAGATAATTGTAGACAGTTTCATCGTATAAAGTAGTATTTTCGTTCCTGGCATCTATGTAGATTATTTATTCGCGTGTTCAATCATTGGAATAAAATATATTATTATTAAAAAACCCCCGAAAAGCCGTTCTGCTCTCAAAGCTATCTTCTAGCTGCAAGCGAATGCCTACGAAATTATCACAAAACCTAGCACGTCCTCATTGCTACATTTGCCAGAGAAATTCTGTCTACGCTCAAGGTTTCATAGCTTCGGAAATCAGGTTGCTCCATGTTCCCTTTCATTTTATTTCTTATCAATTCATTTCCAAACTGGGAAAACTGAAAATTATAACAATGGTTGAGTTCGACGTAATTACAGGAAATAACTAAAATTAATTCGTCTGCTCAACTAATGAATAGATGATGATTCATTTGTGATAAAGGATTTCTTTCAACGGAACAAAAACAACTGAACTTGCAAAATCACAGACATCTCATGGCGTGAACTTGATGGAAAATAATTTTTCCATCCATGTCAAATTCTGTGTTTTGTTTTTATCATTAGTTATTTTGGTTTATCAAATTTTACCACGTTGGATTTGATGTTAATCATTTTATCCAAAATTGATAGCGCGTTTTCTTAACGACAATTTTCAGAAAATCTGACGCAAAGTTTTGCAATATCGTTCCCTTTCCTTCAAAGGATAAGCTACAGTGAAATAACCGATGAGCGGGCTCAGCGACATATTGTTTGACATTAAATTTTGTTTGTGAAGTTGTGGAATTAAAGCGCCAATTAAAAACCAGCTTGTGAAATCAAAGCGTCTGGATGAAAAGTTTGGGCCTCCGATTAGAACATAATAATTATGGAAAACTCAAAGCAAGTTTAATATGTAAATTAAAGACAAGCTGCTCGAGTCTGTACACAACAACATGACAACAATGATGAATTATGTAAAAGTAAACAACTTTAGAAGCACTGTGACCTTTTTCACTTAAACATGAATTTAAATCCAATTTAACATAAGCCTTGGCGATAGTTTTCTTTACGAATCGCATAATTCAGCAAGCATGTTTTATCGCGATATCGGTTGCTAACGGTTACGATAACATGTTGTGGGTTAAACCTCGCCGCTACGAATTACAGAAGTCAGGGATCAAAACTATATCGAGTCAGTCACACAGCACGTAACCTTTACAGTGGAGCATTCAAACAGAAACCGTTGAAAATATACGAAATAAAGAAGGAATCATACCCCAAGGACATGTTTGAGGACTGCAAAAGCCAAACTATGTAGGGGAAAATACTGAGACACCTGCTATTGCGGAAAAGAAGAGCCCTGGTCCGAGTTTTCCATTGGCTCATTGAGTCTACTACGTTATGGCGGGAAAGCAAAACCCTGCTTTCGGCAGAACAATTAGATCCAAACCCTGACAAAGCGTAACATTGAGACTTTTATCCTTATTTCTATCGATTTGTTTTTGTTGAGTTTTTCACTGAACCGAAATTCTTCTTGTTCGCTTGTTCTCCGACAGCCTAAAAAACTGTGCAAACACCGAAATAAGTTACGTCGATCGAAAAGGCCAAACCAGTGCAACTGATAGCCGAAATGAAACAGATTGTTGGCAAGCAAACGAGAATGCAACGTTGAAGATGCCTGTCATAAATAAATAAATCTTGGCCAAAGCTCGGAATCAAAACGCGATCCTGTATACGCCAAGGACAACAAAACTCGATCTTGTATATAAAGTACTTACCCCGCAAAAGCTGACTAACTGGTATTCCTCACATAAGCGTACAGGATCAGTTGTATTGCATCTATCTCGCCAGTTTCCCGGCTGTAAACTCTCACAAGGGAAACATATACAGAGAATTAAGAAGCCGAGGAGTCGCATGGCTCCTTGGTTCGTCACGGCGGCCAAGCCGGGAATAAACAAACCCCAAGAGGCTTGGCTTGTGTCTTCATCGACAACACGCTTAGCAGGTGAGCCTGGTGATGAGCACTTGACCGTTAGCAACGTAAGCCTATTCAAAAAGACCGATAAGCTCATACGATAGCACCAAACAGCGTGGGATTGCATGTCTGCCAATATAAAAAAATTCACTAACATTGCAGTCACATTTTGCCTACCAAATTTAAATGCTAAAAATTATTATATTACCTAAAATAAATTATAACCTGTGATATTGACAATTTAAAATCTATTGCAAGCTTTCCCTAGCACTGAGGGTGCCGAGAATGCTTATACTGTAGATTCATAATACTGGAAATGCTATTATAATGCTACGTTGTTTTCGAAATAAATATTAATCAGATGAAAAAATATAATTAATTTCTCAAAAAAATAAAAATTAACTCAAGGCTGCTTTTAATCGTATCCCGTTGGGTTAGAAGTCTTTTAGTACTGCCACAACCCAATAATGCGACTTGACGAAGATAGCAATTGGAACTTACATCATTCGAAGCTTATGACGCTCTTTCCAAGGCAAAATCGTCTTACGAGGACACACTGTGTCAGAAATTCCAAAGAGAATCCCTTCTCGCAATTACACAAATATATTCAACAGTTACAAAAAATAACAAAAATGTTCAGGAGACTTCAAATTTAAAAAGAAGAATTTCATAGCAAAAATAGAATTGAAACACTACTCAAGTTTGCTTTAAATTTAATTAAGTACGTCAATAATTTTATGTACAAAGCATTCAATATTGTGATACTTCTTCAGGTATTTGTTGGCTGTTGCATACTTTTATTCGTAAATTGAATAAGTGTGCCGGCGAGGAAGTCTCTTGAACGAGCTCGAAAAGCGTTAACAAGAAAACGTAATTCTATTTTACAGTAATCGAATACAAAGCGTGATAAAAATTATTTTTGTCGCAAAAATAAATAAATTACGGGATTAAATCGGGAAATGTCAATCCCGAGTCCCGTTTCTGAAAGGGGAACCGGGATTCCGGGAAAATATTGAGAGCCCTATCAGTCACACATACTTTTAACTGAGAAGTGGGCTCTAAGCTAGTTAATCAAGTAGCAATCAGCAGTTCAGCATATTTGTTGAAATTTTCGTTAAATTGAGCTAATAGTGAGCAAGTTAATGAGAGTTATTCGTTGTGCATCAGCTCAGCGTTCTTGATACTTTTAAAGTAGTAATTCTAGGTTATTTTCAGGATGCAGGATCACATTGAAAGCTGACGAACCTTCTGAGAATTGATAACACTGCTATGTACATTATATAATCATATTACATTGTAATTTGTATAATCATCTAAAGCTACAAGTGTGATAGTCAGTTGGCAATTAAGTGAAAACGGTGAGCTTACAGGACTCAGAGCCAGGTCTACAGCTTTCGTCTGCATACAATTAAGGATGTAGAGTACGGTGCTGTTAATTGGCACATTCAGACATTTTTAATTTGTAAATAGGACTTTTAAAGTAGTAAGTCTTGGTAATTTTTAAGTTCACGTTCAGATAATTTATTGAGTAATTTGTTGAAAATGCTATACAAGTTTCATCAGATCACAGTATTAATTTTCATTCATTTTATTATAGATTATTGATCTTGGCATTTTAGATAAAAAACATGCCTTTTCTTAACGAAGAAAGTTAACTGGTTATTAATGTGGTAGATATTCCAGCTGGCTTGTTAGTTAATTTAGTAATTAGCAGGTTGATTGGTCTTTATTTTCATATTTGAACTTTGTAGCTGATTTCTGCAACACGTTTGAGATCTCTTATGAAATATCTCTGCCCACGAATCCGCAGACATGGCAACCATAAGCCAACCGCGGGACATCAAAACCGTAAACGTAATCTCCAGCTTGAAGCTCGTAATGTAAACACCGCGTGTTGCACAGCAAAAGCAAACATCACAATTGAAGGGTTTTGTTGCGAAAACTCAGTTCTGAAGCAATTTGGAATACCGTCAGAAATGACTTTTGGCTGAAGTGCAGTCATAAATATTTTTATTTATGATCGCCAATTTCAGGGATTTTTCTTGGCTGTGAAAGTTGTCAATTTCAGCTCAAAAACAAAAAATAATATACCCAGAAATCATTTTTATTCCAACAGAATACATCAACTTTCTTTTTATCACACAGTTTTTAAATCTCTGTAAAATATCTCTTGCCCCCATAGAAGGAGCATGAGGGGTTAAGGAGGGGTCAGTCCTTGTAATTGGCCCACCCTTACGACAGAACTTTGTTGGTTTCTCCTTTTGTTTGTTAACTTTAACCAACGCCTATTTCCATTGACAAGAACATCGTCCCTCCAACAAAGCCATTCTGGGACAACCATCAAGCAACTAATACATGCTGCTCTCAAACGATATAAGCAGCCGTGCTTTGTAGTGAATTTCCAACTGGCAAAGAGTGAGCAGTTTCATTTTACAAGAATGTCGGGAGCTTTTGCGTAACTATGGCTTTTACTGAACATTGCAGAAGTACACCTGGTTTCAAATGTAACGCATTGCAACTAAACTGAAATTTCCGTATCTAAATCACGCTTGAAAGTTGTACGACACCTCTGATACTTTTGCATAATACTTTATACACCTACAGTACATTACACCGTATGATGACTTAGCCTCGTGTACACAACCTCTTTTAGTCAACCTCTTCTCAATGTACAACCTCGTTTCTTATTCCCCTGTAAATTAGTGTTATCGAAGATTATATTAATTCGTGAATGACGTCTCACGACCGAAGCAACAAACAGAGCAGTGCATGGAAATACTGTGTCACACAAACAGCGTGTATTTAAAAATATAAAATAATATATAATTTATAAAATTTATCAGCCGCAATATGAAGATTAATCAGTGCAAATTCTTATGCGATTGATTTCAACATTCAGAAGCGATTTGGTTGCCGAACGGTATCATGGGATGGCGGCAAACCATTGCGCGCATTCAATCATGACTGTTCACTTATGGAGTCTTTTGATTTAGCGCTTTTCGAGTCTTTAGGTTTCTTGCCACACGCTTTCGGTCTGTCTCCTTTGTAATGATCACATATCAACTTTAATGTGTCTTCGTTAGCTTGCTTTTGTATGGCCTCAGTATGCACCTAAAATGATAATATTAAGAATAAATAAATAACAAACAAATGTATAAATAAACAAAGATATAAATAAACACATTTAAAATTCAAGTCCCACAGGTCTTGAGCAAGTACAGTTAAACCTGTCTATAACGGCCACCTCTAGGGAGAAAATAGTCTTTATAGATAGGTGGCCTTTCTGTCCAGGTTGATTTCTATAGAAGGTGTCATTTTTGGGGTTATAAAGAATGGTCTTTATACACATGTGGCTGCTCTATAGAGGTGGCTGCTAATACAGGTTTGAATGCAATTCATACTTAATGGAGTGTGTCATACATTGTTACTGAGCTCATAGAATATAACCAATATAATGTTACCAATTATCTAATTGATGAGTCGACTTCAGAGGTAGGAGGAGCTCAGTCATTAAAACTTACACCGTTCAAAGTCACCCAAGGTACAAATCGGTGTTTCGGTGTCAACAAAGTAGTTGCTTTGGCCATCTGAAAATATTCAAAAGATATGACGAATGAATGCTTATATGAGCCAACAACCAACTGAACGATGAAAACAGTAAATATTTTCATGAACCTGATGTTCTAAAAGGTTCCCTTCAGTTCCATTGACACATTCCATCAGTCGCTTAAAGTCAATCTTCTGCACTGCAGCACACTGCAAACAACAACAACAACAACAACAGGACTTAACAAGATGAATTTGAAGCAGCACACAATGAAAACAGAGAAACAATCAAACTTGTATTAGCGGCCACCTCTATAGAGCAGCCACCTGTGTATAAAGGCCACTCTTCATAACCCCAAACATCATTTCCTATTGAAATCGACCTGGACAGAAAAGCCACCTGTCTATAAAGGTCATTTTCCTCATGTCCCAAAGGTGACCATTATAGACAGGTTTCATTGTAAATCTTTTAATAAAATAGGCTTAACCCCCTGGAAGTTGAAAAAACTGCATTTGCACGAGTCTTGCTTTCTTTTCAGAGATATTTTGGATTCACCTGAGAAAAATGACCTTTATAGACAGGTGGCCTTTCTGTCCAGGTTGATATCTACAGAAATGTATCATTTTGGGGTTATGAATAGTGGCCTCTATACACAGGTAGCTGCTTTATAGAGGTGGCCATTAATTGTTCAAGAAAAATACACCAAAGCAGGAAGAAGTTAGTATATCAACTAATTTCTGTGACACTTGTAACTAGTCATGAAAGTAACAATTTGTAAGGCAAGCACTCAACGTCTCCATATAAGAACAAAAATATTGCAACGCAAATATAGGTCTGAGCCCATATTGGTTGAAGGTTAAACCACCCCAGTACCCCATTGCAGTTTCTTCAAATGGTATCTGTCTAGCTCTGAGGAAACATCAACAAAAATTTGGGACTACAAGGATTTGGTTCATTCTAAGCGACTGAATAACTTAACCCTGACTTGAAGGCTATGTATGAGACTCGGGTAGGAGATTACACTCCCGAGATGATGCACCAAAAGTTACTTGGTCTGGGTCAAGGGGTCTCCAAGTGGTAAATGAATAAAATGATCATTGCCGGCAACTAACAGTAGTGTTTGTGACTATTCTCTGTGCCATGTTATGTATGAGACGCGGGAATACTATGAAGAGAAAACAAGCCCGAGTTGATCAACAAGGAACAATCTAATGCGTTACTAGCATGCAACTCAGTTTGCCGGATCCGTCACAGTATCCCGTCATGTCTTATGATTATGAGTTTATGACAACTCAGACCGCCAGTCAGCGCCCTCCGTCAGTCGCTATAAATGTCTTGTATTTCGTAATGTCATTCTCTTGCAATCTGTACTCTCGAGCCTTCGGATGGGCTGGCTACCCTCCGTCGTATCTGCCACAATTATATACTCAACTACATTTACTTGCCTCTGTTCTGGCATCAAAGCAAAAACCTACACACTCTACAACACCATAGCTTGATTACATAATAGCATAACGCAACATTCGCTACACAGTGCAGAACTTTTCTGACCTTTTCAGCGTTGACAGTGTTCGTCAAGGTGAGTTCCACGCAATTAATAAACTGCATTGCCTCTGTGATGTTCAGCTGATGCAAGGAACACGTCTAAAAAAGGCAAAGCAAATTAGGCTATAAAACTCAAAAGATATATTTTGGATCGAGCTCAGATGTGAACAAACTGAACATGCATCTGGTGACGAAGTAGCATTTGATTCCCCTGGCTTCGGAGTCAAGGACCATACATAGATAATTCTGTATAGGAGATAATTCTAGACAAGTAATTCTTAATTGTAGGAAATTCTTAAAATTCTAGACAATTCTAGACACGTTTCATCATATAAAAGTACAAATTTTCATTTATTTATTTTAGATTATTTTCCCTGATGTTCCATTGAAATAAACACCAATTAGATTATTGGCCCTTGCGTACATACAACACAGATCCTGCCTAGCATAGTCTCTTACGACAACAAAACAGATCTCTCAGCAATGAAAGACTTTCCAAGATCTAATATTCGCTGACACGCTTGAAGAAATTAACAAATGGCAACCATCATACCTGAATGATGTTGCCATGGCATTCCGGTGGACCATGCTGGCATTTGAAAGTGTAATAATTTCCACTGCGAAACTCCTAAGAAAACAGAAAACTCTTCTAAATAACAACTTTCCTGATTCTTCTACAATCAATACATTATTTCGAGCACCGAATAAAACAGCGACTCATCTGAATGTTGTTAACCCTTGTCCTGCTCATCCTGCTATTGACGTGTATACAAATTTTCAAAACAAGTCGAAAGTAGCAACATATAACCAATCAGATAGTTAGTCCCTAATGATCAACCAATCAGCAATCGATAAAGCGACTTCAAGTCTCTGTTTAATTAGTTTCATCAGCAGGACAAGGGTTAATAATAACAATCCTATAATAATAATAGTTTATTTATTTATATAGCGCTATTTCCAATCTGGTTGCCCAATAGCGCGTCCTTTACAAGTTTGGGAGTTAAATCTAATGTACAACTGAATAAAATCTATACAAAGTAAGGAAACCGCTTTGATAAACATAGAAGCTCTCGGAGCATGACTCACGGATAATGCATCCATATAATAATTACAACGTAAATAACATAAGACGTGAAATACAGTCGAAACTGCCTTAATTAGCGACACCTTCGTTAAGCGGACACCTCTTCTGGCTAACACGGACAGTGGACTCTTTCCTTTAAAGCTGTTGTATCTTTGTGGTTTAAATTTCAAAATCTTTTATATAAATACATGTGTTGTTTTTAGCCTATTTGCTGACCAAATCAGAGCAATTGTTCAGTTCGGTTCACCCGTGTTATATCCGCGAGCAAACACTTTTGCTTACACTTCACAGAAATCGTAACGGTGAGACGCCAACAACGTCACCGCTATTGTCGATCTTGAATGTAGTCAATTAAC
>OFHS01005959.1:0-10876 GCA_900245855.1 Calvadosia cruxmelitensis | reverse complement strand
AAAAAAATATATTTGTGGGAAGATTTTGACTAGTTTCTGGAAACTAGTGGAACTAGTCTAGATCCGGCCCTGCTGCACTGAGAGTAATTGTGCAGCACGGTGCGATCCATTAAGCCCACATTAAGCCCGCTCCTCACCACCTGGGCAGCAATATCGTCCAAGCCCCAGGTCCTGCTGGGAACGATTCGAACCCAGCACACGCGGGGGAATCCAATCATCGTGCTGATTATGATAATGACAATAATACGCATCGCTGCATTCTGTTATAAGTTATATCATCATCATCAACATCATTCAAATATCGAAATCTGCGAATATTGTTGTATATTCGTAATTATGCTAATCAATGTCAACGTCACTCCTGTCTGCACATGCGCAATTGCATCTCGCTCTTCAATATAACAAATATCACTGAGGTGTCTGTGGAGAAAGATCTAACCATAAAGGAATTTATATCCTCTTCTAGTAAAAATTCCATGTATGCTCACTATGCTCAAAGTCATTTAAGTCTGCTATGCTCTACTGCACGAGTTAACGCATAACACAATGAGTGATAAAGATCCTATGGCTATGAAGAATGATATACGCTACAATCACTTTAGATAATAACGTACCACTGCCCATCAGCCCCCCGCTATCGGATGGTAATTGTTCAACTGGTTTTAACGGAAGCTTGAGTAAATGACTCTTGGCAATCATGTTTTTCTTGGGCAATCAAACAGAGCGTGCGGTCTCCCTCGGAATTCTAGGTCAACCTCATACAGTAAGAGAGATACAAATATTTTAATTGTTTGTGGTTTTCCCATGTTCATTTTTGAGTCTCGACGATGAGGTTGTAAAGTGGCGATCATGTTGCGCATGGTTAATGTGAACTAGCGGGTCATCCCTTTTGGCAGGAAACTAAAAGACGAAACATTACTCCCATTTTTGCTTCTTCTCGAAGATATACACACTACAGAAGAACAATTTTAAGAAGACGATCACTGTCCGAAAATTGCTGAATAACCAGAAATAGTAATAATAGTAATAATTGCTGAAACACCAGATCTGACAACCCTAGTCATAGAATAAAATAATGAATTATGGCATACTTTATGCTCTATATTAGCTGTATTATCCGTGTCCTGTAGGAATCTTTGAATGTTTCATTGCCACATAAATATAAAATTGCAATCAAAACTAAACAATCTGAGATAATTCTAGAATATAGGACAAATTTCAAACCAGGGAAAATGTTCCTAGTTAATAAATTGCTGTTGTCAATGTTGAAAATGAGGTACTGTACAACATATGAATTAAATTCATTTCTTTGTAAAATCATTCAACTTAGACAAATTTGCCGCGGAAGCTCTCAACGTTTCCGCGCTGAATTGCTAAAATAGTTCTCAAACATTGAAAAGTCGTTAATAACTAAAGAGTCGATAGCACAGGAGGAATGTTTTCACGTCAATTTCCTGAATATAATCGATGTTTAGCACTGTGCACTGGCGACGAAGTGAGCAAGCCTCAACTTCTCGACGTTAATCCTCTATAGCTCCATTTTACAAAATGACACGCTTTTTCCCCGCGCAACATGATGCTTGCCCATACTTCAGTTAATACCATAGTCCATGATAAGGTCAATATTATCATATTATTGCCTCTGCACAACAGCGGACAAAACCGAGATTTGCATAAATTGCGTAATCATAATATCCAAGCACGTGACCATACCAAGTAATAATTATAACGGAGTACTGTGCGATACGTCTGAAGCGGGTCACGTGTTAGAACAAATAAACAAAGTATGAACAAATGCTCGCTTCACGTGAGCTTTGAGCGTGACTTCTCTTATGGGTGTTGTACGTCCGTTTAAACTTTTTGTTCTGTACAAGCGACAATCGCCTCTGTAATGAATTCAAGACATTAGAAGAGATTTCAACATTTATTCGGGTTTAATGATTAAAATCAAAGCTATTGAATACTGGCACTCTTTATTCTAAGGTACCAGAAGGTACCACGCAATATTTATGCCCAGGGTTGATAACAAAGAGAAGCCGGATGGGTAACTCAAACTTTGGCAACACCGAAAGTTGGGTAATTTTTCGACTGCCATTTTCAACTGATATGATTTCCTCTGTTTACTGATTAATCGATTCCATTATTATATAACTGTATTATTCTATGCACATTTGATCTACTGTACAGTACTTAGATGAAGTAATGCATTTCATAGCAGTTTTGAATACCGGCAGGATACTACTTTTCAGCCAGTACATTTTATAACAGGATGTAATCTTTAGAGGTTGGGTAATTTTCTCCTGAAGGTTGGGTAAAACAAAAAGTTTGCTTCTCTTCGGTACCAACCCATAGGGCATAAATAATGAGCGGTACCTAACAGAGACTTCAATTAGAGAAGATTGTTCGAAAAACTAAATCTCCCAAAAAAATTTTTTTAAATCGTACGGAACTCAGTGTTACCGTTTGATCACAATTGTATTTCGAAAGTAGACGGGCGGCTTTTGCGGGCATTCTTAGCGCTTATATGATTTACCACCGTGGCGTAGCGACGGGGGGTGGGATCAAGGGGTAACCCACCCTGGGCAGCACAAGAAAGAGATTTGATTTCACACAGATGGAACAGTGCTCAACGTCATGTATAATTATTGTGACGGGAATTAAGATTCTGCCAGCACAGGGATAGCGATATTCTTACTATCTTCTGTTGTTTATGTGGAATTAATAAGAAGTCTGATGCTCAAATTGGTGGCTTCTACAACTCTCAAGGTTTCTGCTAAGATAGTTCTTTATCATCATCATCGTCGTACGCCGGAGGCGCCTTGGCGGCTATGACTTCGCAGAGCCATTGTTGTGTTGCTGGCGGTTGATTTCTTGTGTGGCATGGGGGTGCGAGCGGCCGCATTTTCGGCAAGGGTAGCTGCCGTGAGTCCGGTCCAACTCCGTAGTCCATCTGTCCATCGCAGACGTGGCCTGCCAGGAGTGGGGCGCGAGTCGGTTGGTAGTCCAGTGATCAGAGCAGGGTGGTTCGTGTTGGCGTTGGTAGTGTCTTTATCGTTATATACCTGCCTAATAATTCTTTCTATAGATAGTAGTATTAGTATATTTAAGACTATATACCTAGACGTATATATGGCACTGCTAAGAGAGCGCCTTAATTAGCGAAATTTCAACGGTTTAGCCATCTGTTTTACTTATCAGATGCACAAGACATTTTCCATATTGTCCATCTGCTGTGGAAAATGTATATTGGTATTTTTTTTTACAAATTTCTAGTATCGTTGAAATGCTGGGTTATATGGGATCGAGACTGGACGGTGGGCCTCGCTATGAAACTTGACCGTTTACTGTACTTCTGGATAATGAGGATTCTTGATTCTACCTTCGAATTGGATTTGAAAACAATAGAAAAACAAACAATCATATAGTTCATCTAATGTACTGAAACGCACAAAAATCTTTCCAAAACCAGCCAAATGACTATTTGACTCCATATTTGTACACAATAAACTAATTACAATCTATTTCTTTTTATAAAATGTACAGGTAAAACTAATTCTCGTCACATTTAAAACGGTGACATGAAGAAGCAATAATCGGAATTTAGATTTAACATCATGAATTCTTGTTTGAAAGAGCCGACGAATTGATAACAGACAGTCAAGCTACCATCTTGATTCACCCTCAGTTCGATAGCAGCTGGAACAGTATCTCGTTGTAATAACTCGAGTAATGCTGTCAGTTCTGCAAGGCTACGAATTCTCTCCATGGAAACGTAGTCAGTGCCTCGTGCCCAGTCGATTTGTTCTTTGAATTTCTCGGTGTAACAAGCTGTTTCATCATCCATTGCCGAATTAAAGACTTC
This sequence comes from Calvadosia cruxmelitensis, assembly GCA_900245855.1. Classification (NCBI taxonomy): domain Eukaryota; kingdom Metazoa; phylum Cnidaria; class Staurozoa; order Stauromedusae; family Kishinouyeidae; genus Calvadosia; species Calvadosia cruxmelitensis. The sequence goes on along the minus strand of OFHS01005959.1, from coordinate 7,014 downwards.
TTCAGAATCGCGGTCGAAAAGGGGGCTTTTCGGGGTCACCTTCAGTAATACGGAACGAGGTCTGGGACTGACAATTGGGCGAGGCTGACCTCTTGTTATCGGGGATATTGAAGTGCGTCGAAATAGATTACCATCGTCTAGATTTTCCCGACTGACTGGTTCGCTGTTGATTCGTCGTCTAGGATTAAGTTTGTTGGTTGCTCGGTCTTTTGGTGTCTAACAAACAAATACAAACAATTAAACACGATTGAAAATATTGGCTCTAATCATTGCAGAAAAGGTACAAAACGGACGTAGTCTTGTCCAGTATAAGATTCCTAATGTTCAAACTGTCGCAAAAAGATTCAATATTTACCTCAGCTGGAAAACCACAGGAACACAAAACTAATATTTAATCATTTACAATGTAGCAGAACAGATACTATAAGACAAACTACTGACTCTAGAAAGACAGAAGCTGACGATATTTAGTACTTATTCGTGTTTATAAACATTTCCTTTCAAGTTTATCAAGTTTATACCGCAGCAGATTTGTCTTTTGCGAGCTCAAAGCGTTTACGTTTGTGCGCGCTTTTGGACACTCCAGGGTACAGTACTGTATGTACAATAGTACAATGATTTCATTTGTGGACACAACTAAGGACACAACAACGTCAGATACTGCTCTCTTAGAGTTGTCCTGTTACGATTTGGCTGGTCTTTGAGGTCCAAGGAAACTAAGGTTATTTTGTCAGCAAATAAAGCCCCAAACATGGAAATATTTGATTTATTGACCGCATCGCTGACAACGGCGTAAAGAAAATTTATAGCTCGCAATGAGGAAAGTGTTAGAAACACGTGAATGGAAGACTGCGAAATATATTATTTGTAGCGAAGTTCCGATAAGCTTGATAGGAAGAAAACAGTTGAGTTCTCGTACACGTGAGGTTCAAAACGGTAAAGTTTTGGTAAATATAAGGCTGGAAACCTGATTAAACTTTGGCAAACATTAGAAGTTACAGTTTGAAAATGCTCGCTCTTACCGTAAAAAGTCTCCGTCTCTTTCGCTGTCTCATCTCCGTTTGCAAACAAACAAGTAATTCATTCCTGTCCACGATTTCTTGTGGGACGTAACACTGATCCAGAAAGCAGCAACGTATCAACTGGCCGTTTGTACAAACGATTGGGCGTTCGTAACACAACATCATCGCATCTGAAGTCAAATTGTCGAGCATCGCGTCTGTCTTGCGAAATTGCTGACCAGATGTATCCTTGACCTGGAAAACAAAACCAAACATATCCATTTTCAGATATATATAAGGAAACATATCTAAGATTTGCTCACACAGAACGTACTTTTCTACAACAATGTAAGATAAATTACAAAACATGTAAAATGTGCCTTTACCATAATTTCCTGGATAAACACGATATATAGCTCCGTAAAAAAACTAGTTGCGTATCTGACAGTGAGAGTGGACGCAAACAGTTCCAAACGGTGCCGACAGAAAACCTTTTATGTCTACTGAGTTCAAAGGATTTCACGCTCTATTTGCAGTAAATATGACAATTCTGCCTATTTATGTTAGATACCCTGGGCCGTGAAAGTTCAAAATAATCTCAACCACAGTAAACGTGACCAAAAGTAACCGGAGAACGCGATTTTATAAAAAAAATTATAGAAATAATTCCAAGTAAAACGGATGAAATTACACATATAAAAGTATCTTAAAAACATCCATCTTACTGTTAAAACTGGTCAAGGAGAATTTAAAACGAAGCACTAGCTTTATTAAACCCAAACTGACTGCGGTTTTTTCGACCGTCGCACTTTGGAAATTCAAAAGCCGAACTATTTCTCGAATACATACCAAAAGAAATCGCTGCAACTTCAACCGCAAATGGTTAACGGCGGAAAACAGACACAGTGGCTCGTTTCCGAGGTAAAACTAACTCGATTTGTTTATTTAACGATGGAGGAAAGATTGTAACGCTCTCAAAATTGAAACCAGACGACTGTGGCGATATCTAGCGCACCGGGCAGGTATTTATTTCTTTGTTTCAAGGCAAAGAACAAACAAAGAACCACGAGATTTGTTCTTTGATTTGGAAAGAACAGAAAACTAACTACGTTGAGGGTGTTCTCGATCAAAACCAACTCAGAACCAGACGAAAGAGAAGTTTTTAACTCGTAAGATGTCAAACAACAGCCGAAAAGTTTGTTATAACACTACTGGTTTCGGGGTTGGTTTCGGAACAGAAGCAAACAATTTGCTTTCTTGCAAATTTCTATCGTGACTAGTCCAAAAACTAGTCTCATATCTACAGCAAATGTTGGCACTGAAATGAATAATGGTTTCCAATGCCACACACAAAACTAGCGATGGAAAACGCTATATATATAGTCAGTTTTCCGCGCAGCATAGTTTCTACAAAAACGAAACGAAGTATGAAACTCGTCTGGTTCGGCTGGCTGTCTAGACAGTGTCTCCCAGATAAAAACTCGCTGTACAAGTTCAACGGTTATGAATCCCTTCGCCATCTCTCTAGTCACAATAAAAACTATAACATTTAGCCTTCATGAATAGTTACGTTCTTATTCGACTGTAGATGCTTCTTCTATCAAAATTGCTATGGAAGGTTTGCTGTCTCTTGCACCAATAATGCTAACACCGGCAGACGTCACGTTGCAGTGTTGGTTGTTATGTAATAAATGACAAAATTGCATCGATATCACATTTAACGGTCAACCCCTTGCGATATGTGATAAAAATGCACTGTCAAGAATGCCATAAACTGTCATTTGACGCAAGCGTTAGGATTATCGAGTTTGATTTGATTTATTTTCCGTAAATTTAATACGAAAGGTAAATACAGGATATAAAATTAATATCACTCATATGCACTACTTTTAATAATAAGTAACTATTTAAAATTTTTTGAGTTTCATGATGCAATTACGATGGTATTGCAAGACGCCAGTGCGTGGAAGAAATAATTAATATAATCGACAGTCACGAGCAAGCAGCATTTTTAAATGGTTGATCTTCTGTTGACACAATAAATCAAGCCTTGCTCGCTCAATATGCGTGGTTTTTGCAGCCATTCAGTGTCCACGTGATAATAGTTCTACGTTGTGATTGGATGAGACGGATCTATCGGTCCATTCCAAAAGAAGTCAATGCATCGCTCTCCATCACAGACAATTCGATCGATATTCACACCGTGCGATTTGGAGGCTGGGTTTTGACGCTTTAATTACCATTTATTTATTTAAATTTCTTATGCTTCTATCTGGTTATATTTCATTTATCTCTCTTTACAGTATTATAACTTTATTCTGTATTCGAAGATGGCTTTATTTCTTTAATACCTGGAGATCGAAGGGGATTTGCCGACCGCAAACTCGGGATTTTGACCACGAAAAACTTATAGACTTAGCAAGGTGTGAAAACAAAACACATTTTCTTGTATTTAAGTTCAACCAAGCAGAAAAGCAAATAAGAGAGGTCCCAAAACCAGGCAAGGATCAAATCTTAAGGCAAACTGGGTCCGTATGTCTCCAGAGGGCTCTGATACTTCGATACTATTTCTCAGATATTTATAAGCTAATTTACACCATGTTTACACACACCAAAGATAGGAACGTTTAGTTCCTTCTATACAGCTGTTCTCAGAAGAAAATATTAGTCGGTAATACACATTTTAATCTTTGATGCTTAAACCCGGAAAAACGGAGCGCGGGGATCACGATTTAAAGCAAAAATCTTTCGGGGTGCAGCCCGCTATCAATCTGTGGCTGTCAGATGTGAAAATGGAACTAATTTATAATTCATGACCAACAAGGGTTTCAAAACACCGAAAATCAAAGCGGAAAAACACAGAAATGTTGAGGACCGATACCAAAAATCTCCAGGAAAATTTATAATAAATTTGAAATCCGAAAGAAACCTCGCAAACCTTGAAAATGAAAAAATCACGCAAAATCGGGAAGAAAATTACGAAAATCTTAGAACTAGAACTAAAGCAACAGATAAATTGCTTCAGTCTGAAATTCCCCCTTCCTGAATCTTTTATAATCTTTTATCAGTACACGTCATAATCACCGCTAGCACAACCAACCAAGTCACGATTTTATCATCCGGACCATTAATTTCCGCTATTAAATATTTTAAAGATCGGAAACAGCACCATGAAGAGAGGGCCCGAAAATTGTGTTACCATAAAACAGTTTCTTGGTTTGTAGGGTGGGGAATTTGGGACTTCGCGTGCCGCTTACGAACGGAAGTAATTGAAAACACCGCCCTCGCTCAAGTGTCGAAAAGTGAAGGTCCCGCGTCTTCCAAGCACGTTTCAATGCCAGTAGGAAAAACATCATGCTATGTTGACAAATCACGACAAAATAATTGAAATTTACAATTAAATACGATCGAAGAAGAACATATTTTTCAGCAATTGTATCTAAAATCAGTAAAGATGTAAAATTGTTCAGATGTTCAATGCAAAAACGACTTACCGCAAAGGTGTTGCAGGACTGCGAGCTGCTTGAGGTGGGTTCGTCAGCAGAAGAGAGTTCGTTGGAACAGGAGTTCATTTATGCTCGCTGTAATCTCACACAATCTGCGAAATCACGACGAAAGTGCATAAAATGTCTTCAAAATTACAACAGATGCAATGTTTTCCTTCAATGCAGCAAAATCAGCATCTTTATACGTTCATGGATATCCACTGCCTCGCTTTCTAGTCCAATCGACGTGTGAAAAGTCTACGTGTCTGGGTTGGGAGGATCTGTGCTAAGTACACACACCCTCTTCCTTGCTAACAGCAGGTGCAACGATCTACCGTCGAACCTAACCAGCAACTCAAAAATTAAGCTCCGTCAGGCTGGTTGGAAAACTGCGCTACTCAAAGCGTGAAATCGTGCTTCGCTCTTCAGCTTGCAAACCATCAAGCAATGAATCTCTGTCGCATGGCAACGCTATCATCAAATCCTTTCTTCGGCCAGGAAGCAATCAAGGCAAAGATTGAAAAGCAAAACGCACTTTAGCCGGCGCCGTCCTCAGCGACATCATTGTTCACAGAAACAATAATATTGTTAAGCTAGGCGTTGGGATCTTTTTTACCATGGTACATTTAGCAATTCATCTTTGTCTGGCGCAAGCGATAAAAGATTGCTAAGTAGGCCAACCCAATAAAACTGTCTTGGAGATGACAGCATTATGAAATTTTCTCTCTTTCTCTTGGTAATAATCTGTTTCGCAAGGACTGATTAATACATTTCATGATTTCTGACAAGAGGTCTAGCATGGAGCCTTGCAAAGGGCATTTATTCAGTTCGTCGCTACTGAAATCGAACATGTGGCCTGTCAAGCTAAATAGTGCCTAAAATGTTCAAATAATACATTTCACCCACCTTCAGGGTAGACAGTTTATACAATGATAAATAGTTACATTATAATTTAAGCTATACAATACAAAATAGTTCAATTTACGTGTCATGTACTTCCCGTTCAGATTTCTTCGCAAAATCAATAAAGGAAGGTACATACCAAACGTGCCTAAAATAAGGTTATAAAAATATATTTGGATAAGTTTTAAGTAGCTTTTGCTTGTTATATTCACAATAAAAATAAGCGATAAAAAACACAGTGTGTTGCAACGTGTCAGCGTGTCAGTGTGTTTCAACGATGACATGTTGAAAATAAGTCGAAACGTTGCAACACACTGTGTTTTTATCGCTTATTTTTATTGTGAGAAATATCTTTCGGCCCTATATTTAATGAATCAATAAATTTGATATTTCATGTCTCCTAGCATGCAGGAATCAACTTGTTTGTATATTTATTTCAAAAATAATTAATGAAAAAGGCAAGGACTGGTAACTTAAACGTTGCAAAAATTGAATATGTCGTAGTTTTTAGTTGTGTTATATATAAAACAGTACAGTACATATTGCTCATTGTTGCTTTGCATAAGAATTATCAAAATTTAATAAGTCCTACGTAGTCTCGTACCAAAGCAAGAAAGCGTGTACCAGTCTCACTTTTATGTCAAATCGACGCCATTTTGAATGTTTTGATTTCTGCGAAGCCGAAGCATGGCCACGTGCAGATACCGAATTCGTTTTAATTCTTCAAGTACTTGTCTGGGCTCTTTCACAATGAAGAAACACTTGTTGAGATTTATTTGAAATTTAGTAAGTGTTACGATGAAACGAAAAGCTGTTCCCGAAGAGCTGGAAGAGCCGCCTGAAGAGATTTCTGGTGTTGAATCTGCGAAACCTGCAAAGGTAAAGTGGGTCCTTGAATTTCAAGTTAGAGTTTGTAAATCTAATCAGCTACGCGTCCGTTGTTGTCATAGTGTCTTTGAGATACAGTGCTTGAAAATGATAGCTAGCATTTGCTTCATATTCACATCGGTTGGAATCATTTTGTTACTTGGTTTTCACTTTCAAGGACGTAAGGTTGTAACTTGCAAAATCCTCATAGAAAATTCGAAATGAAATCATTTGAAGTATAACACCATCATCATCATCATCATTATCATCATCATTATCATTTATTCTGTAATCCGATAAGCTAATACAAGCTTCTTTTCACTGAGCAGATAATCACTATCATCATTATGATGTAATTTTTAACTCATATGCAAATGGAGCAGTTATCTTTTGAAAGATACGTGAAAACATAGAAGCTCTCGGAGCATGACTCACGGATAATGCATCCATATAATAATTACAACGTAAATAACATAAGACATGAAATACAGTCGAACCTGCCTTAATTAACGACACCTTCGTTAAGCGGACACCTCTTCTGGCTAACACGGACAGTGGACTCTTTCCCTTAAAGCTGTTGTATCTTTGTGGTTTAAATTTCAAAATCCTTTATTTAAATACATGTGTTGTTTTTAGCCTATTCGCTGACCAAATCAGAGCAATTGTTCAGTTCGGTTCACCCCTGTTATATCCGCGAGCAAACACTTTTGTTTACACATCGTAACGGTGAGACGCCAACAACGTCACCGCTATTGTCG